>VSMD01033968.1:0-62652 GCA_008750895.1 Mirza zaza
CATCTATGATTGTAAATTAATGGCAGAAAAAGGTAATTTTTTTAATTGAACATTGATGATGGAAAATTCAAATCTTTGTGAAAAAATTTAGATCTGAAAAGCTTGGGCTAGAAACATTGGATTTGACAAAAATATTAGCCATAGAAAGACAAGGCAAAATAAATAGGAGACACTTCTTGTTTAATAATTTTAGGAGCCAACTTGACTGGTTTAAAGAATACCTAGAGTGGAGGCGTTTCCAGAAGAGATTATTCGCGTGTGACTGAGTGGATTAAGTGGGGAGGATCTGCCCTCAAGGTAGGTGGGTACCATCTAATCAGCTGGGAGCCAGGGCAGAACACAGATACGAGAAAGGCTGATTGGTCTCTCTCTCCATGAGCTGGGATGCCCTCTTCTCCTGCTTGGACATCGGAACTTCCAGCTCTCTGGCCTTTGGAGCTGAGGCCTTACAGTAGAGCTGCTTGGGTTCTCAGGCTTTTAGCTTTGGAATGAGAGTGACACCATCAGCTTCCCTGGCTCCGAGGCTTTCAAACTGGGACTGAACCTTGCTACTGGCAACCCAGGGTCTCCAGCTTGCAGATGGCCAGTTTTGCTGTGTTTCCTCTTCCCCCAGATATCACTTAACTCACTTTCTCACTTCATGGTGGTCTCTACTCAAATGTCATTCCTCACAGAGAACTTTTTGGGCTACCCTACTCTGTCTGCACTCTTTACCTTGTTTTCTTTTTTCTCAGAGTAATTATTATTTCCTGACATTATTATAACTGTCTATTTATTTGTCTACCTCCTTGGCTAGAATGTGAACTCCACAGGGTTTAGTTCATTGCTCACTCTGCAGTGTCTCCGAGAGGGCTTGGCAGGCAAGAGGCTCCACAATTATTGGTTGAACAAATTCTCATTACAATGCTCATGTTCCTTAACATGGAGCCAACATTTTCCCTGGGCCAAATTCCAGGGTCAGAATGTCCCATGAGTCAAAACTATAGGGAATAGGGGACAAGATCCAAGCATCACTAGATATCTGCATCACCAGAACCTGTGGTCTGCATACATGGCCGGCTTTAGCGCCATTCACCAATAGTTCTGATTTTCCTTCCTCTGGACACTTCCCTGCCTTACTGAAGGTAGGTGTGGCCACGGAACTGGACTTGGCCAATGGAATGTGGACAAAAGGGATGTTTTTGTGAGCGTTATACATCAAATTTCCACTGTTGGTCATGAGAGTATTCCATGTTAGCTCAAAACTGAGCATTCTTTCTTTCTTTTTTTTTTTTTTTTTTTTTTGAGACAGAGTCTCAATCTGTTGCCCAGGCTAGAGTACTGTGGCATCATCCTAGCTCACGGCAACCTCAAACTCCTGGGCTCAAGCAATCCTTCTGCCTCAGCCTCCAGAGTAGCTGGGACTACAGGCATGAGCCACCATGCCCGGCTAATTTTTTCTATATATTTTTAGTTGGCCAATTAATGTCTTCCTATTTTTTAGTAGAGACGGGGTCTCGCTCTAGCTCAGGCTGATCTCGAACTCCTGACCTTGAGCGATCCTCCTGCCTCGGCCTCCCAGAGTGCTAGGATTACAGGCGTGAGCCACCTCGCCCGGCCTGAGCATCATTTCTTCATCATAATTCTTCTCGACGGTTGGGAGAGTGATGCAGGGGTAGAAGACTTTCAGACCTAGTGCACGATTATACAAGCATCCTTCTCCCTGCTGTGGCAAATACTGATGCTCTTGACAACGTGTGTTTATTGCCTTAGTCCTTGAGGGAGGATGGTGCAGGCTGGAGCTCTCCCAGCTACCCGAGTCGGATGTGGAGCATGCTGCAGAGATACAGCTCGGTGTTTTAGGCCACCTGACATTTTAGGGTTGTTCATTACATAACTGAGCCTCTCCTAACAAAACAAATTGCACACTTTATCTCATTTAATCTTTACATTGCCTGTTTTTTTTTTTTTGGAACAATGACTAGCTTTTTATTTTATTTTATTATTATTTTCCTGTCTTCACACCTCCAAACCCATGAGTGTCTGGAAGCATTGGGCTGATGTGCACACCACACATTGATTGTCTGCATGTTGAATTAGGAGGTACAAGCCAGACAGGTGAGTCGTAGAGCTGAACTTGGCAGGGTCAGCAGTTGCCTTTGAGCAAACCAAGCTGGTAACGTTGACCTGGGTTTAAATTGGGCAGACAGAGCTGAATTTAAAGCCTGAGTGACAAAATATGTTTGAGGGTAAAATCGAAATATTTTCTTTAAATATCAAGGAGCAAATGGTTAATTGGTTAATCTGAACAAATATATTTAAATCATCCTTGCTTTCTAGCCATGCTTTTGGCCTGGGGCCGAGGGCCTGACTACTGAGTTCTGCCTACAACTGTGGAGCTAGTCTATTACCCAACCTCAGATCTTGATCTCCTGGCTGACTCAGACACTTTTCTCATATTTTTAAAATCATGGTGATAGCTCTGCTGTCTGGAGTATAAAGTGAAGACTAAGTGGGCAGCCCTTTGGTCCTGGATCCTTGATTTCAGGATTCATTCAGTCTTTGCATTGTCTACAGATGCTCGTCATCACGATTTCCATTTATCTCTGTGGAAACAGACCTCACGGAGGATGAGCAATTTGCCAAGGGTCACATGGCTACTCAGTGGCAGAACTGAAAATTTGAACCCAGTTCTGGCTGATCCCATGACTTGAGCTCTTAAATACAAGCCGGTCAACGGTCAACTTCTCAGTACGTTATTGAGTGTGTTCAAGTCCACAGCAACAAAAATATGCTCATGAGAGCTACAACAGGCCCATTAAAAACTGGAGAACCATTTAAATACTTTCAAAATCAAGTGACATGGCAGCGAGGTGAGAGAAGATCGTCAGAACCGTCGGTACCAAGTGCTCTCTGACTGTCAGTGCATGCAATGAATCAGGTATTAAAGCCCACGTGAGGGTAGCCAGAGTCTGAGAACTTTGAAAGGGGCTGAACTAGCTCCTGCTTGCGTAGATTTTAGTTGTCCCACCTACCTCCATTCATTATAGTTTTGAAAACCCCAGTGGCTTTCCCTAAAAACTAAATAGACAAATTTTAAAAAACTGATATTTGAGGAGCACATTCTCCTCCTGTGTCTAGTTTGGAAGAAGTCAGACCATCTGGGGGTGATGGGGGGATGGGGTAGGGCAAAGAGTGGGACCTCGGGCGGGCACGTGGCTTCAGGCTCAGAGCACAGCCCAGGGCTGGCGGAGCCACTGGGATGAGAACGCCACCCCTATCTCTATGTTTCCAATACTGACACCCCGTTTTCTTTTCAGGCAAGAGTTAGAGCCTCTTGTCATGGCTGGGTCCGGTTTTGACAATGGTTTTCTATATTTCTATTTAGATCAATTATGATTTGCACTCAATTTTCAAGTTAGGGGAGAGGGGCTCCTTACTATTTCCTCCACATACGGCCTGTTCTGTCAAGCGGAGAATTTTTCCAACGTGAAGAAAATTACTTTTACAAATTTAGGATAGTAGAGTTATTACATTTGCAAGAAAAAAAATGTGCTGTAATGAGTTTATTTCAGGATGTCAGGCATACTGTGCGTATAAATATAAACACACACTTATACACATACACACATTTTATTTAATGAGGTCTAATTAAGAATTGCTGAATCCCTTCTTGCTGGGCCATGTGGTTTGGTCACGTGTGTAGAAAAATTTAAACGTGGGTGATTTTTAGATTTTACCCGTGTGTGTGAGAGCAGAATAGGACAAGGGGCAGGTAGAAGCCCCCAGAAGAGGATTAGAATGTGGTGACTCTTCAAAGACTAGTCTCTTAGCGTGGTGGAGCTCACGTTCATCACCACCAGGGCTCCACAAACTGGGTTTGCACTTCCAGTTCTCTCTCAGATGGAAACCTGTAAAACACAGGTTAGTCTTCCTTCTCCAGATCTCTCCCACTTTATTATGATTAAAGGAGGGCCGCTAGGTCTGCATCCAGACTCCTGAAAGGCCCTGCAGACCGAGAGTCCTAAAAAATGCCTCAGATGAGCTGGGATTCTGCAGAGCTCTGCTGAGGCCCATGAGCAGCAGGGAAAAAACCTGGGCTCGTTCTGCTAGCAAATCTCATTTTAAAGAAAGTTAGGTAAAGGAAGCCATTAGGACAAAAGCAATTGTGGGCGCTAATGAAAAGCGGAGAGAAGAGAAAATCAATAATCCCCTGTGTGTGGCCCTCCACCGTTCTCTGTGGTCAGGAATCAGGTGGCTTTACTGTGTGTGTGGACATACGCGCTAGCGCTGCAAGAGGGTGGGATCCAGCAGACGCGGCGGCAGAGACTTCAACACCGTTCTTGCCAAACTGTGCGTGACTGAGAGTCCCAGGAAGGAGACAAGGCCTGCCGAATGGGAGGTGCTGGCTTTGCTCTGAAGGGGAAGGGCTGGACATGGGAAGAAGTGAGAGTCCAAAAGTTTGATGTGACTACAGGACTTTAATGGCCCTCTGGCAGTGGGTTGAATGGTATTCCCCTATAAGATATGTTCTAGTATTGACCCCTGGTACCTGTGAATGTGACCTTATTTGGAAATAGGGTCTTTGCAGGTGTAATCAATTTGTGATGAGCTCATATTGGATGACAGCGGTGCTCTGGTCTGAATGTTTGTGTCCCTCAGAAATTCAGATGTTGAAATCCTAACCCCCAATGTGATGATATTAGGAGGTGGGATCTTTAGGAGGTGATTAGGTCATCAGCGCAAAGCCCTCACGAATGGGATTAATGCCCTTATTATAGAAGAGGCAGGAGGGGGCTCTCTGACCCCTCCCACCATGTGAAGTTACAGCAAAAAGACCACTGTCTGGGAAGTGTGCCCTCACCAAACACGTGATCGGCCACCAGTGCCTTGATGTTGGACTTCCCAGCTTCCAGAACCATAAGCCGCATACATTTCCGTTGTTTAGAAGCCTCCCAGTTTATGGTTAATTATGGCCACCTGAATGGACTAAGACAAGTGGGCTGTAACTCAGTGACTGGTGTCCTTGGAAGAAGGAAGACCATGTGCTGATGGAGGCAGAGATTGGCATGAAGCTGCTGCAAGCCACGGGATGCCAAGGGTTGCCAGCAACCGCCAGCAGGTAGGAAGAGGCAAGGAAAGATGCTTCTCTAGAAGCTTCAGTGGGAGCACAGCCCTGCCTACACCTTCCTTTCAGATTTCTGGCCTCTGGAACTATGAGAGAATAAATTTCTGTTGTTTTAAGCTGCATAGTTTGCAGATGTTGGCATCGGGCATGGCAGCCCTAGGAAACTAAGACAGTATAAAAGGGCCATTGCATCAGCCTCGGGGCAGTTGAGGAGGGTGAGAGGATGTGGGACAACAGGTGGTGAGTGGGACTCAGAGGTGCTGGCAGGTGGGGAGTGGGGGTCAGGCAGCCTGTGAGCAGTGGTACAAGTGTGCCATCATAGAGGCTGCTGGGAGGAGTGGCCGATTTCTTATTCAGTGGGACTAGGGAAGGACAGGAATAGGTAGCACTCAGGTATTCAGGTAGTGCCATATTTCTCAGCTCCTGATCTCTATTACCCTGTGACATTGTATTTTCTGAAGGTGGCCATCACAATAGCTTCCATCTCACTTGCTCTTTAGAATCTTGCTATTCCCCCATCACACAGTGAGGTTCAGTTCCCTTCCCCTGGAGTCTGGTCAGGCTTATGACCTTTTTTTTTATGTGGAAAAAGTGATGCTTTGTGATTTCAAGGTTAGGTAATAAAAAGTAATGTGCTTATGTCTTGTGCACTGGAGCTGTAGACTTGCTCTGGAGCCCAGGACTACCATAAAGCAGTCCAACTGTCCTGTGGCTGCCATGTTGTGAGGAAGCTCAAACTAGCCAGTGATGCAAGATCACATGGAGAAGCCCTGAGACTACATGGAGAGAGAGAGAGAGGCCAGGCCATTCTCTAGCTGCTCCCAGCCCCTCTCTCTCAACCCACAATGTTCCGGCTTCATCCATCAGCTGGTCTTGAGCCCACACCACCTAACCAAATTCTTCCTGAATTCTGGACATGCACAACCTGTGAGCAACAACAACAACAACAACAACAACAACAATATATATATATAGTTTTAGAGACAGGGTCTTGCTATGTTTCTGCTATGTCTTGATGTTTGGCTCCTCCAAATCTTGTGTTAAAATTCAATCCCCAGTGTTGAATGTGGGCCTGGTGGGAGGTGTTTGTGCCATGGGGTCAGATCCCTCATGAATGGCTTGGTGGCCTCCCTGAGATAATGAGTTTTTGCTTTAGTAGCTCACATGAGAGCTGATTGTTTAAAAGAGCCTGGTGTCACCTCCTCGCTCTCTTGCTTCTTCTCTCTCATGTGACATGCCTGCTCCCTCTTTGCCTTCTGCCTTGACTGGAAGCTCCCTGGGGCCCTCACCAGAAGCAGATGCTGGTGAGATGCCTCTTACATGGTCTGTAGAACTGAGAGCCAAATAAACCTCTTTTGTTTATAAATCACCCAGCCTCAGACATTCCTTTATAGCAGCACAAACAGTCTAATACAGTTCCCCAGGCTGGAGCAACTTGGAGAACAAGTGGCTGTTCACAGGAGTGATCATAGTATACCATGGCCTTGAACTCTGGGCTGAAGTGATCCTCCTGCCTCAGCCTCCCAAGTAGCTGGGACTACAGGTGTGCACAACTGCACCAGCTTAAAATAATTTTTTTTAAAGTCACTAAGTTTTAGGGTGCCTAACTCTGCAACAATAATAACCGGAACCCTTTCAAACCTTTGCCCAAATGCCACTTCCCTCCTGCGATCTTCTCTGACCTTGGAGGCTGCGACTTCCTCCCTTGAAACAACCCCTTTCTCACACAGCCATTAGCTATTCCAGCTCTAGCATCTTCCTCCATTCAGAGCTCGGTTTTGCTGGTGCCAGTCTCTATTCTCTGCGGTTTCTCTGGGAAGCCTGGTAAGTCCCATGCCTTTATTATGCAGAATTCATTGTGCCCTCACTCCCCACTCATAAGCCTGCAGGCCACACCCACCCCAGCTCTCCCAGGAACAAGAGGGCCTCCAGGGACCAGATCTTATCCTTCTTAAGAGCAGGGTTGTTCCGCTGTGATGGCTCACGCCTGCAATCTCAGCACTTTGGGAGGCCAAGGCAAGAGGATCATTTGAGGCCAGGTGTTCAAGACCAGCCTGGGCTACATAGTGAAACTCTGTCTCTACAAATATTAATAATAATAATAATAAAAGAGCAAGGTTGATGCTCCAGTGATGGCAATGGGGTTTTTAATCTAAGAAGAAAACATTCTTCCAGTTAAACATGAATTGTTAAATGAAAAACCTGTCTGTCTTGCCCATGGCAGCTATGTCTTACTCACCGTTGTGTCCCTAAATTAGTTCAGTGCTCAACACAGAAAGGGCCATGGATGGATGGATAGATGGAGGATGGGCAGATGAATGAACGGAGACAAACACTCAGGGAACATGAAGTGGAGTTTGCAGAACTGCAGCCCATGTGCTGCCACCTCCCAACTCTGTGCCCCTGGAAGGGGCAGCTGAGGGACTGGAGCAGCCTCTCCCTGGGCACCTGCCTCGTGCTCTTTTTTCAAAGGCAGAACTACAAATAGAAACCAGCAATCAATCATATTCTGTACTAGAGAGGACTAAAAACATAGAGGATCTTTTTTTGCTACTTCAATTTATTAACAACATTGCTAAAATAGAAATTCACACTCTGTAGAAATTGCATCTTGGACCTCCTTTCCCCCACAGGTTTAAGAAAAGTTCATGCAACCCATATACACGTTCCAGGCCTTTTCATGTGCACAGATTTCATTTTGAGAGAAAATATTACAATGCTTTGTGGCCTTTGTAGTTGACCAGAGTGTGGGGGAGTCTCTATGTGTCCATCTCTACAGGGGGAGAAATAACACAGCACAGTGTGGGGCTCTGGAGTCGATGCGCTCAATATCGCTGGCATTGCTCACAACCAATCACTTACCAGGAAGACAGGACCGGTGGAGAAAGGAAATTGCCCACCCGTCCGCATAATTGCGCCAATTGCTAGAATCGGTTCATAGGCCATAAAAAAAATCAATCCAAGAGGCGCATAAAGAGATACAAATGAGAATAGATCTTTGTTATTATTGGTTTTCATTTGCAGCCACATTTGAGCACCTTGTTCATTGAAAGCAGGATGGCATTTCTGATAAATTATCTTGTCATTATCCACTTTCGTGCCTTCCTTTCATTGGAAGTTTTATTTTCCCTCCTATTCTTTCTGTGTTTTGATTAATATAGCACTGTGCCTGCATTCTGTGGGAAGGAAGGGCAAGTTATGAGGGGAAGAAAAGTATCCTTTGTTGTCCATGGATTAGGTCCAGGCAGAGCCTTATGCTTCTTATGTAACATGTCCCACTTAATCCCAACCACTGCCCCGCCCCACGGGGAAGTCACTATTATTAGCTTCATTCTGCAGAGGAGGAAACTGAGGTTCAGAGAAGGTAAGTCACTTGCCATACAACCACAGAGCAGATTCAAATTCAGGGCTGCCTGTCTGACCCAAAGGTCTTGCTTTGCCTGTGGAACAAGTTCACAATTCCCTATCCAAAAGGTTTGAAGCCAGATGTGTTTTGAAATTCAGTAGGGTATAGAACGAGAATATGACCCATATTCCATACAGGACTTAATACTCCCAGCGAGAGCTGGAGTAGCACCCTGTAATCAAACCCATTAATATTTTAGCAGTGAAACATATCAATATTCAAACGAAATGGGATAAATACCAAGTACAAAATATCTCATTTTTTGGATGCCAAATAATTTCGAGGCTCTCTTACAAATTTATTTTATTTTTTTTATTTTCATAGCTTTTAGATTTCAGAATTGTGGGCCTGTGCGGTACTGGCTCCGAGGATCGAGTTGGCACATGCGTCCTCCTCTTTCTAGGGGAACCCCGACATGGAACAACATGCTAGCGTTAAAAGGAGACAAAGCAAAAACCAGATGTTGTTTGTCATTGACCAGATTTATAACCAGTTGGCATTTAAAAAATGAAAATGGCTTTGGGGACAAATTGGGAGCAGAGTGATCATAGTCCTGCACACTCTAGCAAGTACAGAGAAGCACGAAGACAAGGGCCCCCCCCCCCCATCTCCATGACCAGATCTCCCCCAGGGCCCGCTGAGCTGTAATTCTAAACTGCCGTCCACACAGGGGACCCTTGGGGACTGCCTGTGAAACTGAGACCCTGTTGGTCTTCTCAGGCCTCCCCTTTCATATCTCCCCTCTGGGGACTGGTAGGGAGATCAGAGTGCCACCGGTATTTGTCATGAGTAATTGGATTGACCCTTTGAAGACAAGGTTAGTTCAGATAAAATGAAATTTCTAAGTGAAGGGCCAGACCACTGTTCTAGAATATCTGTAGTTTACTTGGAGGATGGGTTTTTGGACCTTGTGATGTTATTCTACGTTCCATCATATGAGATAAGTCAATAGATTCTGCCCCGCCCACCACCCCTCAGCAGCTCCGTCCTTTTTGGTGCCACTTGACTACCCTCCCTGCAGCCCTGTAGTCAGAACTGGTTGGGCCAAGCCGGACCCTTCTTACTTTTCTCTCTTGGATTTTAATTATAAGACACAGAAACTGAGTCGATCAGGTGGTAAAGAACTCCGGGTCTGTAAATCACAGCCTATGTCCGCACCCTTGACTTTCCCTCCCCCTGCTGTACTGTAGAGGAATAGAAACCCAGAAGCTGGTCCTCATAGAAGAGGTTTGGAGACAGTGAGTCCTGCTAAATTTTCTTTTAGGGCAGGGTGCGCCAAGATTATCTAAACAATCAAGAGACCAAGAGTTGGTGGGATCAAAGGTTGATAGCTGGAAAACTTCCTGGAAACTTCCTACCTAGATAAGCCTCTGTGATTTGTATGATTTATAGTGGGAGTCTTGAGCCATGCGATATCAGGCTGACCTCTGGAGCAGGTGGTACACAATCAACCTGCCTTGCCTATGTTATTAAACCCCCAATAAAAATTCCAGACACCAAGACTTTGGTGAGCTTTCCTGGTTTACGATACTTAAAGCGTGTTATCACACATCATTGATAGCAGAATTCAGTGCGTCCACGTAACCCAACTGGAAGAACACATCTGGAAACCCTTACCTGGTCACTCCTGGACCCTGCCCAGTGGGAAGACCCTCTGTGCCTTTTCCATTGCTGATTTTAATCTCTATTTTTTCACTGTGATAAACTAACTGTGAGTATAACAGCCTTTTGAAGTTTGGTGAGTCCGTCTAGTGAATCATCTAAACAAAGAGTGGTCTTGGTGGCCAAACACGACTACAAAATTGTAACGGCCTGATACAATAAAAGTTTACTTGCTGGGTGCTCTACTGGCCAATCCTCCTCTGAGCAGCTAGGGAACTGGGCTCTGCCACCTCAGAGTCCACTGTGTCTTGTCACTCAGGTGGCAGAATGAGGGCAAGGAAGAACACACAGGATGTTTTAGGGGCCAAGGTTGTAAGTTTAAGTCTCACTTCTGTTCAGATTCTATTGGCTAGAATCCGGTCACGTGGTGCCAGCCTAAGCAAGGGAGGTTGGGAAGAATAGTCTTTGGTGTCACCAAGAAGAGGAAATAAGATTGGTAGGCATTTAACCAGTCTTTATCACACACATCAAATCCCTGATTTCATGGATGTTAATGCTTAAGGCAAAGTCAAATTTGCATAAGTATAAAAAAAGTGTGTTAGTTTAAAGAAAGCGATTATAAAAGAAAAAGAAAATACTAAAGCAGGTTGTGCATAATATGACAAAATCCTGAAAGTGGTAGGTGAATAACCGAAGTTCGGAAAACACTGGACCTGACGGAGGGTATGGGGACACTTCAGCTACCACACGTTTCTATGACGGTGGCACCAGCCTAAGTCTCTGATGAGTTTGCTGGGTCTGCTAGTTTCTAATTTTAAGAGTTTGCAATTCCAAGTCAATATGCCTGTTTAAATCTGGGATAGGGAAAATTAATGGCCAAAAAACTCTATTTCTTTTTAACATTATGCTATGTCAAATAAAATCGAATAAACATTTAATTTTAACCCAAAATTTATTCTTGGGAGTGAGTACAAGAAAAACTCTTTTTTAGCCCTAAGTATATTATTTTTCTCCTTTTAAAGGAAGATCCATCTTGGCCTAGTACAGAATTTTCCCTTCAAAATTTTTGGCTTATTCCTGGTATATGATTTAAATGGCGTATGAACATTTTCTTGTGAAAGATATAGCAAGATGTTTTAAAAACCAGGAATAACTTTTGACAGCTGACAAGTCTTCTGAATGCAGTGAACTTGTTAAAAGCATGTTTCTAGGTAAACTTTTGTTCACCCTGTAAAGCTCAAACAGAACAAAGACAAACAATACCACAAACAAAACTATATTGGCAGAAAGCTGTATTAGAAAATTAGCATTCTGCACTGCCAACTGTTCCCTTGCCTGGTAATAACTTTTCATAAGGTAGCAAAATAATTTTTTTAAATTTCAAAATATTAAGAGAGTACAAATGTTTTTGTTACTTGGCTACATTGTATAATGCTGAAGTCAGGTCTTTTAATATGCTGGCCACCAGAATAGTGTTTGTTGTACTCAGTAGGTAAGTTTTTATCTCTCACCCTGCTCCCACTCAAGCAAAATAATTTAAATACATCCAGGTTCCTAGAGGTTCTATATGAGTCTGATCATGGAAAATTCTAACATTTTTGGAATCTAAGGAGTTCAAGTAGTCACTTGTTCATCTCTCTGCCTTGGTCAGGGATGCCTGAAAATCACTCCAGAGCTATAAGAGCTGATGGACCAGTTGTGACTCTTTTTTCCAGCAAAAGCTCTCAACCAGTGTCTAAGGACTACACATGTCACAGCAACTTTGGAAGTTGATGAGTAACTTTTACCCAAGGTAGTAGAACGTCACATTGATCTTTGATTTTGTCTACTATTTTGAAAGAAATGGCAGTCTTTAAGGTGTTCAAATAGATTAATTTCCTATAATATTGAATAACTTTAGTAAGATTTGGTAGACAATGAACATGGAGAAACTTGACTGCTTTGAGGGTGGTTCTCAGTTCACACTACAACCCCTAACCTTCAAAAATCTTTAAAAAAAAAAGACTCCAGAAATTTATATTAACTGTAGGTGGTATATAAGGGTAGCAGTGAGATGCTCACAAATAACCTAGAAATAAGGTGGATTAATTAAATATAAATAACTTAGACTAATTAAATAAAATTAAATGGAAGGATTTGGCTCATGGGAGTCTAGATATAAGGTCGCTGAATTAAGTAGAAATAAATTAGTCTACTTAAATAAAATTAACTGGGAGACATCAGCCCATGGGAACAACTCCTTTACTTGTCATTTAATCAGTGATACTAATAGTGCAATGAAGAATATATTTATCATAGCTTAAAAAGTGGGGTTAAGAGACACAAACTCTGCCAATGCATGAATATCACTGCCTGGGCTGAGAAACTATTTGGGGGACACAGAGAAATCATAGGAAATGTTCTCTTTACAAATAGGTTGTACGTTGGCTCACACAAAATATCCCTCAGCACTATCTACCTACATTGTATGCTGTACATACAACCTTCTAATTACTAATCTGGCTTCCTGAGATACTGGAGATAATGAAACCCATTCTAGCTAAATTAAGCAGAAATTCTGTTTATTACGGGATGTTGGATAGCTCACAAACTCTCCGGGGGGGGGGGGGGGGGGTGGAAGGTTATGTTTGGGTGCCCTGCAGCCTGGAGCAGTCCTCATGATGGGATGGTTCCAGGGACAATCCCACTGACTCCACCCCCGGTAATACATATACTAGCAGAGTTCGATATTGATGCTGGGAAGTAGATACCCAATTGTTGGCTACTGCTGTCTTAAAAGTACCTTCAATGCCATCCTCTTAAAAAAAAAAAAAAAAAAAAACAGATTCTACACAGTGCTAAGTCAAAATTTCATGTGAGTGTATCTGATTGGAAAAACCCAGGTCACGTGCCTTCACCTTGGCTTCAAGGGAATCTGGGAAACACTCTCTAACTTCACTATGGGAAAGGCAAAATCCCCAAATAGAGAGAGGGTGACAAAAGTCCACCACAAGGGGTGAATCACACATGGGAGTTAGCCTTCTAGTTATGGCGAATCGCCATGTTTGCCACTATAAATGCATCCACTGACCATTTTATTTTATTCATTTGTTTTATTATTTTTAAATTTTTTTCTTCTAAATTTTTTTTTTTTAATTTCGGCATATTATGGGGTATTTTAATCCCGGAGCATCTGGCTTCCTCTGGGAGTAACAGAAAAACCCAATTTCTAGACTTGCAAGGCTGTGAAACAAACTTGAACTGTGATAGACTCATTAGGCTAATGCCTTCCTGAGTAAGGTGCTCACCTCCCGGCCAACCAGCCAGCTTTTGCCTGGTCACACCTTCTTGTTTATGCCATATTTCAATAAAAATGTCTTCGACCATCTACAAATCAATCCCAAGGCCAAATGACCTGAAACACCAAAAGAGAACTACAGTAATAGTTTTACCAGTGGGTGCTTTTTTGAGGAACATGAATCTCTATTTTAAATGTGCTAAGGTGGGGAGCTGGGAACCAACCATAGCAGCTGGATTGATGGGTGGGCGAGAGGCCCACATGCCCACACATGGGTGAGAGTGGTCTGCTGGGGGTGGAGGCAATGTTTGCAGAGAATTTAAAAACAATAAAACCAATGAAAAGTCAGTTTGCTTTTTATTATCATCATGTGTGGACAAATTTAAACAATGTCAGTGATAAAATACATGTACCTAAAAACATCTTTTCATGGGTCTATATTCTAATAATTATTAGAATGACTGTTGAGACTTAAAGACAATATATACCTCAGGTTCGAATTAGCATTTTTATTTCTTATTCTTTAATAAAGATTGTGTTCTACATGGAAGTTAATTTGGAGAACTCCCTATCATGTAGTGGGCCTCAGATGTAGTGGACTCAGCCTGGCATTTGTTTTGCTAGTGAATGGGAAACTCTCCAGCTTGTTCAGAACACAACATACACCTCCAAACCCTGTGAGGCCGCATATGTGTTTAAATAGTAGATTTGAAGTGAACAATGATATTCCAAGGACTATCAAGACAAAAACTCAGAATCCGAGTTATTTTAATTTTGTCATGCTATGTGACCACTTAGAGTTTTTGTTTTTAAAGTTTGAAACAGTAAATCCAAAGTGTAACATTTTTGTTTGGTTGGGCCCAGTGGCTCATGCCTGTGATCCTAGCACTGTGGGAGGCCTAGGTGAGAGGATTGCTTGAGGCCGGGAGTTCAAGACTAGCTGAGCAACATAAGGAGACACCATCTCTACAAAAAAATAAAAAAATTATGTTTGATGGTGCTCACATGGGTGGTAGTGTTCTCCAGGGATTAGGCAGTTGGGGGTGGGTAGACTCACAACTGAGGCACGCAGTGAGCATTGTGGAGGGGAAGGGCACCCCTCTAACCCTTGCCAGGGAAAGGCAAAGATATAAAATGTAACCAAAATGTTTCTGCTCTCATAAGTTCCTCAAATAAAAAAATAAATAAATAAAAGAAAGCCCAAGCCAATACAATTGCCATTTTCTACTTTACTGTTCTGTAGTTACTAACACATGTGCTGATTTAAAAAATTATAATCATATAATTAGCTTTCTTCATATAACATTACATCATAAATATTTCCATATTTTGACATGGTGCTGGTATTTTTCATTTTAATAAATTCATAATATCTCAAAAAAAATAAATTGGCCAGGTGTGGTGGTGCTACTTGGGAGGCTGAGGCAGGAGGATCACTTGAGCCCAGAAGTTCAAGTCTGCAGTGAGCTATGATGGTGCCACTGCACTCTAGCCTGGGCAACAGAATGAGATCCTGTCTCAGAATAAACAAAAAACCTAGTTTTTGTTTGTAAGTGTGAATATTAGCTCACAGGTGAACTAGTTTAAAAAGTTCTGAATAATATCTTTAAAATAGAAATTTCTTCTCTTTAAATTGCTAATTGTTTTTAAAATAAAGCACAAACACTTCAAAAAGATTATTACTCATAATGATTATAACTGAAAATAATTTTGTCCTACAGAAAATAAGGTGTAAAAAAAATGATCTGCTCCAAGTGTCAAATATACTAAGTCTCCTGTAAGGGGTTTCTCAAGGTCCCTGAGGATTTAGGATAATAACTCTGATGGTTAGCCCTTTTTTCACCATGGCACAGTAAGTGAGATGACTTCAACACTGGCCTTGTGGCATTCTTTCCAGCATTTTTGCAAATATTATGCTTAAAACCAACAAAAAATAAAGAACAACAACAAACCATTGCTTCCATGTGATAGCAAAGAACTAATCATAAAATTAATAATAGAAGCATTAAGTTACTTTTTCCTTTGGATCTTGGTCTGTCACCATCACCTCTAGGTCCCCACTTTAAGGAGTAGTTCTCTCAAAAAGGGCTCCAACTCTGGGCTAGGTGTCCTATCACAACATCCTGCTGTCCCCTTGGATCCTCAAAGTCATCTCGGGAGGTAGATCCTGATATACTAGTTTGGAGATGAGGAAACGGGGGAGTAGAGAGGTTAAACCATTTGTCTGAAGTCACATAATGAGTAAGTCAAAGGAGCTGGGATTTCTGTTTTCAAAGCCAGATTTTTCCCTCTCTGTTGTGCTACCTCTGAAGAGCAGAAATTTATCACGTCAAATCGTCCAGTGATCACTTACAGAGTTTGCCGAGACGTTAGGCTCATGGCTAGTCTTTTTTGGCTTCCATAATTTGTTGCTGCTCAGAACTAAAGAGTGCTTGAAGCAGGAGGCACACACTGCGCTAAGTAGAAGAATGGCTGCTAACACCATGACGCCTTGCCTCGCCCAGGCCCCGTGCCAGGGCTGTCTTTGCACCCCAACTTTGGGTCTTCACTGTGCCAGCTTCTTACAGGAGGAAACTGAGGCTCAAGGAGGAGAACATCACCTCTAGGCTGTGAACCCCGGCAGCCTGACCACAGAGCAGATGCTCCAACTGCCACCTTCTCAGATCCTCACGCCGTCTCCCTGCCGAGTGCTTCTATTCCTAGTCTAGATGGAAAAGCATAGACGTTTTCTGCTTTTAGGTTTCAGGTTTGGGACTTTCATACCATTGCTCCAAGGACCAGGCAGCTGTCACCGTCTCAACTTCTGCCGAGCTCTGAGATGTCCAGTGGCTTACAGAATCAAAACCCGGGCTCGACTGGGAGAGGAAGGGCAGAGCGGAGGGCTGGGGTGGAGGGACAGAGGGAATGCCAGTGGGGTCCCCACTCCCTCCTTTCCCAGCCTGATGTAAGCACGACTGGGCTTCTGCCAGCTGCCATTTCAATAAGTTGTTTTTTAATGTATCCATTCATTTGTTTAATTTTTTAGACGGGCAACATGGCCACATGGTTCAAATATCAAAATGCATAAAAGATACCCAAGGAAGCATCTCCCTCCCCTCTCAGTCACCCTGTACCCTCACCTGTCGTAGTCACTTATGTATACTTCCAGTTTGGTTACATGGGCATCCGTGAAAATATATGCAAATACTATATATATTTATGCCCAGCTCTTTTACAAAATATGGTAACAGTGTATGCATACCAACCATCCCGCACTTTTAGTTTAATGAGCTTTTCCATGAGGGATGGGAGAGAGGAGATGAAGACTATCTGACAACTATCCAGGAATGTGCACAATTACTCAGTGGGGCTGAGAGCCGTGAATCTGGGGAATGTCTACTAGTTCAGACTAGTAAGGAAGCGTTGGACTTCTTTCTTACTTTCTTATGTCTTTATTTCCCTCCCTCTTGCCCTCCTTTCCTTTCTTTTGCTCTCTTTCCCTTCTTCTCTTCCTCCCTCCCTTTCTCTCTCTGTCTCTATTTTGGAGTAAGGTCTCTAGGTATTTGCTATTATCTCGACCCGACCCCCAGGAGTGTTGTTGACCTTGATCTTTGCTGCTAGGATATAAGGCTCCCACGGAGCAATTGCCCCCAGTTTGGTGCTACTGCACGGCACTCCTTATGCCGCACAGAGGCGGGGTTCTGCTGGCAGATTGCTTTCACTCAAAATGAGCAGATATGTTCTTGTCAGCTTTAGTGAGAAATTCAAAGTAAAGTTTGTCTCTTGAAATTAATCTTGCCTATCGAGTGTAATTGTGCTTGGGTAAACACTCAGCAAATAATCACACTATTTCTGCTTCACTACTCCCGGGAATGCAAACCTTAGTGGTGCCAGTTTGGAGGAGCCCTTTGAACTGCTCTTGTCAAAACACCATGTGGGGATTCTTCTGCCGGGGCCAGCGTTACCCAGCGCTGCCAATTCCTACTCAGTGTTTCAGTAAACATGTTATGGGGAAGTCAACCGGTTACTTCGAGGAGCTAAATAAATTTGGGAATAGGATAGATGGATTAATAGCGAAGTGAGGAACAGGACAGGAATTCCCTTCCTCATCCCGTATATAGGGATAGTTCTCTTCTTTCTGCCCTGCAGAATAGTTTAATCTGAATGTCGAATGTGCCAGATACCTGATTCTGGGAGGTGGGGGTGAACTGGAGATAAATCTGCTCTCTCTTTTTTTTTTTTTTTGGATGAGCTCAATATATTTTGAATTAATTTTTAAATATGTAGCTTACTAAATAATAAATAAATTTAAAATTGAAATTGTTCCAGAAACCAGAATTTACGTTTTTTTCATAACCATAGCATTTGTGGCTTACTTTTATATTATTATTTATTATTTTTATTTTAGTGTATTATGGGGGTACAAGTGTTAAGGTTATGTATATTGCCCATGTTCCCCCTCTCCCCTCAAATCAGAGCCTCAAGCATGACCATCCCCCAAACGTTGCACATCTCACTCACTGTGTTTGTATATGCCCATCCCCTCCTCCCCCGTCCCACCTGCCTGACACCTGATAAATGTTATTCCTATATGTCCACTGAGGTGTTGACCCGTTAATACCAATTTGCTGGTGAGTACATGTGGTGCTTGTTTTTCCATTCTTGAGATACTTCACTTAGTAGAATGGGTTCCAGCTCTATCCAGGAAAATTAAATCTGCTCTTTACTCATCCAGCAATTTAAAAATAATTTGGCAATAATCTGAACAAACTCCCTGGAGGAGACATTTACATAGTGGGTCTCTTATTCTTCCTCCTATGGCCAGGGTCTCCTGCAGGCCCTGAAAAGCATTATGAACTTTCTGGCAATGTGAAGAGAGGTGTTGGTGCCAAGGTCTCTGTCTTGCCTGAAGTAGCTCCTACCTCCTGCGTGATCTCCAGCTCCAGGTGGTCACAAGTGGAAAAGACTTGGGGGCCTTTGACTTTCAACATATCATTCAGGAGTTTTTCCTTTTTCCACAAATATGTTATTTTGAAAAATAACCTGATGTGGTGGGTTTCTACGGGAGAAGTGGTCTCCCTGGCTTTGGACTTGCAGGGAGGGAGGGGCGAGGATGTTTGTTAGTAGCACAGTTGGTGCTAAGGCAGTTGGTTAACTTCTAGGGTTTCCTTGGCTCCCCCTCCGAGAGATGTGTGGGCAGCCCTGTAATTCACCTCTGTGATCTGTCATGGCGTTGGGTGGGTTTCAGGCTACACGGTTTGGACAACGAGGAAGAAATAGATCCTCTCGTGGATAAAGGCAGATGTTAATGATCAGATTTATCATTGGTTCTGTATCCCAGTGTGCACACAACAACTCCCAGGTTCTTATACCTCCTTCCCTCCGTTCTGGGGTATTTGGGGCTGGGTTAGTTTTGCCCCAGAGAGGGAAAGGGGCTTCTCTGGTGAGGTCAGGCATTAGGTCTGGGGTGGGGAATGGGGAAGATCTATCTTCCTCTTTCTCCAAGGAGAGAATTTCAACTTTTAGAATCCCTGTGGTTTGCTCAACTCTCTGTTCTCTTTCTCCTACTCCCTACCTGGAGGTCACAAGGGCCCAGTAGATCAGGGGACCATGGTTCAGGGGCCCTACCTTCTCAAGGCAAGTACGTTAGTTTTCTTCTGGGGCCGTTCTTCCCACCATTACTGTCCCTCCTCTCTTCCCCATAGTTTCTGGTGTCTTTGTGTCCTCAGGCAACCCAGGGCTCCCATTGTTCCTGCTGCTTAAGGTGAGATGTGGACCAGCCCGGACTCCTCACTTCCTGGTTCTTCCTCATGACTTCTAGTGCTTTGCTGGATTCAGCGGCTTACATCCACGCTGTGTGGACCTCCTGACTACAGATGGCCTCCTGCTGATTTTGCATATCCATCTCAGCTTTGATCTTTATTCTGTGGCTGCTGCAGGACCTCGAGTTCCTGCTGCCCTGGCAAGTTCATCCTGATCTTCCTGGTTTAAAATCCGGAAGGCCCCCCATTGTGGTTACAGTGCTTCATTTTGTGTTTTTGTCATGAGGCTGAGAGGGCAGCATGCTTGGATCTGGAGCCAAACATATAAGGATTCACATGCTGGCTCCTCTACTTTCTAGAAGTGGATGTTAGGCAGTTGCAGTATCTCAGGGCTCTTGCGTATACAATGAAGAGAACAATGCCCACCTCCTAGGCTCATGGAGCCTAGGTTAGATAAAATAATGTTTACATACCACCTGGCACAAAGTAGATGTGCAATGATGTTAGTTTCTTTCTCCTTCCCTTTCTTTCTACTCAACTCTTCCCCATTTTCTTACCAAATTTTCATCCACCTTCCCCATAATCAAGACTTTATACCTGGATTAGAGTCCACCTTTCTCTGCCTTTAGAATGTGTCGCTATTTTCCTCTGATGGCTGAGATCCACACCTCCACAATTTACACACATTATGTTGTAACTGAGTGTTAGGGATTAGTATGAGGCAAAGGCATTATATGTAACCAAAATGTTGGTATCCCCAGAATATTCAGAAATAAAAAAAAGTCTCCTGCAGTCATTTTGCTTTATGCAGTGATGGAGAGCTCGTTCGATTCCAGGCAGATGCTGTCACTGGGAAAGGCTTGGCTGGGAACACAAGTAAGGATATACTGGCCAGCACCGTAGCTTGCTTGTTCATGCAGGATGTACACTGCCCTTTGTGGCCACAGCCAATGACATGGTGGAAAGAACAGAGGGATTTCAGGCCTTGCAGCTGGTCCTGGCTTAGGAGGGAAGGGTCGCTGGTGTGTTGATCTGGTTGCCCTCTGTGGTTTCTCTCCAGCCTGGCTCCTTATGGCTGAGACTTAATGTCTCCACTGGAAGGGCTTTGTGTTGGAACCTGACATGGATGCTTGGTCAAAACGAGGTCTTTAGGAATAGTCTAAAGCATATTCAACAAGAGTGACAGCATCCCTAAAGGGAAAACAATTGGTTCCTGGAGAGCAAAAACATTTTTTTTATATATAAATCATAAGTATGTGCATAATACACAGATACATAATATATCTATGATATTCAAGTTGTATGGAGGTATTTAGGGAAAATGTCTAAAAAGTCTTCTTCAGAGGGAAATAGCCCAGGCGCGGTGGCTCACGCCTGTAATCCTAGCACTCTGGGAGGCCGAGGTGGGAGGATCGTTTGAGCTCAGGAGTTTGAGACCAGCCTGAGCAAGAGTGAGACCTACCAAAAATAGAAAAAAATTAGCCGGGCATGGTGGTGCATGCCTGTAGTCCCAGTTACCTGGGAGGCTGAGGCAGGAGAATTACTTGAGTCCAGGAGTTTGAGGTTGCTAGGAGTTTGAGGTTAGCTAGGCTGACGCCACGGCATTCTAGTCCGGGCAACAGAGTGAGACTCTGTCTCAAAAAAAAAAATTAAAAAATAAATAAATAAATAAATAAATAAAACAATAAAAAAAAAATAAGAGGGAAATAATGGGGAAAAAAAGGTTTGGAAACATTGGTCTAGTGTCGTTACACACTAGAATTATTGGAGGAGCTTTGAAAATCTTGATACTTAGACTTCATCCCTGATCCATTAAATCAGAATCTTTGGGATTAGTCTCAGTCACTTGTATGTTTTAAATGCTCTGGATAATTCCATTGTGGAGCCATCTCTTTAAGATACTGATTTCATTTCCTTTGGATATGTACCCAGAAGTGAGACTACTGTGTTGGTACTGCCATTATGGAAAACTGTATAAAGTTTTCTCAAAAAGTTAAAAATAGGACTATCATATGATCTTAGAATCAGCTAGCTTTGGTCAACTTAAAAATACTGGCTTATTTATTGAAATTGACAGATACAAAAGCTTTTTAAAATTAAAGGCTTACAGAATAGTTTTGTAAATGGATGACTTAGAAAATAAATGAAGAATTTAATGTTATTCATGTTCAACAAGAAAAAATAATTTCTGGAGTATTTTGTATTTCCAGTTTTAGATAGACGTAGGTTTTGAATTAGGATCTCACAATATTCCTTTGCTCATTGCTGCCAACCATTCCTTGATGGTTTATGAAATGTTATTAGAAGGATATAAACTGGTGAGTCTATCACCGTTCAGACTCACTCATACTGTCAGCTGATATATGACTGAGGCAAGCTGTCTAATTCTTGGGGTTTCTACATCTACCTGATTACTGCGTGGATAATTATTCTTAATTGTGGTTTCATAATTTAGCCAATTTATGGTTATTGGGAAAAAGCATCTGAAGCTATTAGGTGGCTAATGGTTTAGACATTTTCATATCTTTATCTTTAGGGTGATAAATGAATAAGGTGCCTAACTCTTCCACCAACATTAACTTCTTACACTTAAAATGTTGAATTAAACAATTTAGTGTCCTTGACAGTGTAATAGATTTTGTTTAATAGGTAATGTCTAAACCTGGACCTAATTCACCTCATTTAGTGAATGTAATTTTTCCCACCAGGGGTGTTAGGTGTAAATCTATCAGACACGTGTGAATCTGTGTGACCTGGTAACAACCCCTTTGGGGGCTACGGAATCACCCTCTTCCTATTCCACGCAAATGGCAAAGGTGACCTGAAATAGTAAGAGTCATACAAAATGAAGCAAGGGTATTTCACTCGAATGTTGCCCTGATCTTAAGAAGCCATGCACGTTCAACATCTGTAAAGAAACAAACAGTGGCTTGAAATGTTGATATTGGGAACCATCGTTATTGTATAATGCTATATATTTACAAGGTTTCATAAAACATTTCTTATATATTCTTCCTAGCACTGTTATGAGGTTCGTTGGATTTTTTTTTTTCCCCTTTTCTTTTCAAACGTCAAACAGAAAGCACAGAGAGATCAGACAAAGAGGAGCTTGGTCAGCCTCTCTTGACCTGATCATTCCCCTGTGCCCAGTTCCCATGATGAGCACAGAGCAGCCACTCTGTGTCAGCTCACCCTGGGTTTGACACCAGCTCTGCGCTCACTGGCTGTCTGCTTCATTCATTCATCTGCTCATCCAATACACGTTTATTTGAGCACCATGTTCCAGGAGTGGTGAACTAGATACACAGTGCTTATTGGCCTCGCAGAGTCTACCGTTGCTTTAAAGGGTATAAATCAAATGGATGCAACCCTCATCCCTTATAGGTAAAATGAGATAATAATACTAAACTCCTAGGATCAAGGTGAGGAATAAATGAGCTAGCAGGTGTTCAATAATCATAGCTATTTCTAACCTTTAATGGGAACCACTTAACACCACATGTATAAATGTTGCTCCTAAGATAGAATTTGATGGTCCTTTCTCCTTCTGGACTACAGGAAAAAGTGGTAGTAGTTTAGGGAACAAGAAATTAAAGGTGTTTCCTGGACCTTCAAAAACAATTAAAATAAAATCTTTTCATATTCTGTAAACTGCCCAGAGCATCTAGGGAACACTGTCCACCAAAAAAGCACCCAACAAACCCCTGCTGATGAAAAATTTCATACCTTCAACGGTGAATATGCTAAGGACTCAAAAAGAAGCTTTAACCTTGTAGACGAATTTATTCCCCAAGGGTTCAATTAACTAAAATCAATATAGAGTACCTGACTTTACTATTTGCTCCCTGTTTTTATTGAAAGTGGCAAAGGTGGCAGGTGACAAAAATGCAAAGTGTGTCAGGCAAGTGTCAGGAGACAAGGTTGGAAAGCTGGGCAGGGCTGGACCATGGAAGACCTTGAATGCTCTCCAAGCAGGGGAATGGCGTGATTGGATTTGTGTTTTAGAAATATCTCCTTAGATATGGTATGGAGGAGGGCTCGGAGGCCATAGGAACATCAACAAGAGTGGAGACAGTAAAGCACAAGGATAAAATTGCACCAACTCCTGTGAGCAATAACAGACTCCGTGGGCCCAGAGAAGGGTAGGTATTAGAAATTCGGTGAAGTGGAAAACCAGGACTTGGTGATGGATTCCAGGTGGGGCTAAGGCAGGAGAATAAACTCTCTGGTGACCTCCAGGTCTGCCCCTTCAGTGAGCAGACAGGTAACAGATTCTATTAAGTGGAAGATTGAATGGGGTGGAGCAGGTTTTGAGAGAAAGATGATAAGCTGAGCGTGACGTGCCTTTGGGACCTTGAGCAGGCTGGTTACATGTGTGCGTGGGAGAGACTAGGTGAAGCCTCGGAAATCAGGGGTCAAAAAAGGAGAAACAGGTCAACTAAAGAACCCCAAGGAACAATGAATTTAAAGGATGGAAAAAGTAGGATGAGGCAGAAGAAAAACTTATGTGAAGGTCTGTTCCTCCTCCCGTGTCCCCAGTCTTCTCTTCACCTTTTCCCACATCCCATCAAGACCAAATCTTACAAATTCCACCTCGTTAATTGTCCTTCCTTCCTTCTTTCCTTCCTTCCTTCCTTCCTTCCTTCCTTCCTTCCTTCCTTCCTTCCTTCCTTCCTTCCTTCCTCCCTCTCTTCCTTCCTTCCTTCCTTCCTTCCTTTTTTGAGACGAGAGTCTCACTGTCACCCAGGCTAGAGTGCCGTGGCGTCAGCCTAGCTCACAGCAACCTCAAACTCCTGGGCTCAAGCAATCCTCCTGCCTCAGCCTCCCGAGTAGCTGGGTCTACAGGTGGGCAACACCTAGCTAATTTTTTCTATTTTTAGTAGAGACGGGCTCTTGCTCTTGCTCAGGCTGGTCTTGAACTCCTGACTTCAAGCAATCCTCCTGCCTTGGCCTCCTAGAGTGCTAGGATTATAGGCATGAGCCACTGTGCCTGGCCCATTTCTCTTTTTCATCCCACTGACAATGTTAGTTCATCTCACATAATTCAGTAGGTTGAGGGTGGGGCCTGAGATTCTACATTACTAATAAGCAGGATTTTCCCCCCAATTTTTAATTAGAAAAGGTTTAAAGGAATTGCTTAAAGGGGTGCCAGTACCCTGACGGTCCACGTGATAAATGAATCTGATTCGGTCATTAGCAAGTGTTAGCCACATTCTCTTGTAGGTGGTTTTATGGCTTGGTGTTCGGGGTGCTGAATTACTTACTCAATTGGCCTTCTAGGCTTGCCAGTTAGACAGACTAAATCTATTTAATCCATCCTTAGGGTGGTGAAATGGTCCTTAATGCAGATATGGGTTGATTGGCAAAAGTAAGCTACTTTTCTTTTAATGTGCTACACAAACAAAAGGCATCTGGTGGCTATTTTTAAAGCACCAATAGCTTCACTAAATAGTATGCTGAGAAGTTGCATGTATTATACATGTTTATGCTAAATGGAGTTATGATTTCAACGCACAGCTTTCAGCTGGCTACTTTAAGAAATCCCACAGGGAATTGTTTGGGCAGAAAAACAACCTTTTGCATGAAATCAGCTGGATTCCCATCTATTGCATTAGGTGTATTTAAAGGTTGGGTCTTATGAGAATCAGAGCTTTTGGAACTCAAGGTTCTATTCTAATATGGGTCAAATACGGCCTGCTTAACTCTGGATTATGGCTTACCTGGAGTTTTGATCAAAACGCTGCTCTTTCCCTGGTTCAGTGGTTGTCGATCTTGATTGTACATCAGAATCACGTGGAGGGCTTTTAAAAAGGAGTCATGTCTGTGCCCCTTCTAAGACCTGTTCAATTAAATCTCTCAGGAGTGGAGCTCAATCCTAAGTATGCTTGAAGAATTCCTCAGGTGATTCTAAAGTGCAGTCAAGGCTGAGCATGACTGCCCCTCAATAGTTAACACACTTTGAATTTCTAGGCCAGTAAAACTTAACTTTCCCACTACTGATGCCAGTTTCAAGTTAGCAGGCTTAAATCAGTTAGTAATTCTAGTAGAAGCTAAATGTAATTAAGTATATCATGTTGAGCTCCTCATGTCTTCCACTAAAATTACATTTAAAAACTATAATATTCTGAAGGTTTCAGACAGAAGGACAATATATATATATATATTTTTTGAGACGGAGTCTCGCTTTGTTGCCTGGGCATGTGCTGTGGCCTCAGCATAGCTCACAGCAACCTCAAACTTCTGGGCTCAAGCAGTCCTCCTGCCTCAGCCTCCCAAGTAGCTGGGACTACAGACATGTGCCACATGTCCTGCTAATTTTTCCTATATATTTTTAGTTGTCCAGCTAATTTGTTTCTATATTTTTTAGTAGAGACAGGATCTCCCTCTTGCTCAGGCTGGTCTCAAACTCCTGAGCTCAAACGATCTGCCCGCCTCGGCCTCCCAGAGAGCTAGGATTACAGGTGTGAGCCACTGCGCCCCGCCAACAATATGTAGTTTTGAGACTTCCATAAACACTCGACTCTCTTCTTGGTCATGTCTAATTGTCATATGCCCCTGTGGACCCTCTGGATTCAGCCCTGTCATCGATCAGACATCCATATGGATCACATGTTGGATTTTTATCTCACTTCCCCTTCCGCCCCCCCCCCCCCCCGTCCCTAGAGCCCACCCAGTTGTCTGGTTCATTTGCATCCTTCATCCCGGGCACGGCGCCCACAGAGGCACTGTTGAAAGAACAAAGGACCACTGATGAGAAAAACTTCAGACATATAGAACTGGAATGGCCCTTAGTGCTTATATAGTCTAGTTATCTCATTTTGCAGATAGGAAAATTGACCCCCGATGGTTAAGTGATTTGACTAGGTCCAAGCAATTGGTTAGGGGCAGAACCAGACTGGGACCCCCGTCTCCTGGAAGGTCCACTTGCCTTTACCAAGTTGCCTGATAAGACCTTGTATTATAGCTGGGGCTGGGGAACAGTGACAAACAACTTGTATTGTTTAATGGCAATTCGAAACAATAAAATAATGGAACTATTTTAAGCATAAATAGCAAAATCGAAAAAGTATTATGGTTGTTTTTGCTTCTGTGCTAAGTGTTTAACCTGTAATATTAAAATGTGCACCTTGTCCTAGATCTGCGGCCACAGTGATGCAGTAACTTTGTACTATTTCTCACATGCCAAGGGGAAATGTTCATTCTATGAGGATTATTCTGACAGTAAAGAGTGTGGCTCCTTCTTTTGTCCTTTTGCTTGTTAACAGGGACAACTTATCCAGAGGCAGTCAAGAAACTCGACAGAGGCTGGGCGAGGTGGCTCACGCCAGTAATCCTAGCACTCTGGGAGGCCGAGGCGGGCGGATTGTTTGAGCTCAGGAGTTCAAGACCAGCCTGAGCAAGAGCGAGACCCCGTCTCTACCAAAAATAGAAAAAAATTAGCCAGGCATGGTGGCACATGCCTGTAGTCCCAGCTACTCGGGAAGCTGAGGCAGGAGGATTGCTTGAGCCCAGGAGTTTGAGGTTGCTGTGAGCTAGGCCGACACCATGGCGCTGTAGCCCGGGCAACAGTGTGAGACTCTGTCTCAAAAAAATAAAATAAAATAAAATAAAATAAAATAAAATAAAAAGAAACTCGTCAGAGAGTTTGGAAAGGAGTGGCTAGATGGGTGGACAGAGGGGAAAGATAATCAGAAAGAAAGCTTTGTCTACAAAAGAGAAGTTTGTCCCCATACAGATGACCCCCATCTTGCATCTTGTTGTCACTTCTTGCAAGATGTTATTGTACATTCATAAAATAGATTAATATTTAAAGAATTTTTAGATTACTTATCAGTCATATAAAATATTAGATAAAGCTATTGGTGTACTTAGGCTGAGAATGAGCTCCAAGAGTTGGAAATGCCATTAAGTTACACATATACAGTGAAGATAGAAACCCTTTTGGCTGCATGCAGACCAGGTTGCTAAGAACTTTCAGAATGAAGGTGGTTGGGAGAGGGCTCAGTGGAGTCTGGACACGCTGGGGTGTGTGTGTCCAGCTGTGCTCCCTCCAAGCCTGGACAGTGCTGACTGCAGGTTTGTGGCCGGGCCAGCCCTGGGTGCCTCTGCTCCAAGGCAGCTTCAGGAGACAAGAGGCAGAACTCCCCAGAAGTGAACCTGAGGCCCTGGCTTTTCCTGGTGCTATTTCCTGATATATGTGCTGCTTCTTCCCAACTTGCATTTGCTCCAAGGATTTTGGCAACTACACGAGGCCCCAAAGTCACAGAGTGAAACTAATAAAATATATTTACCACAAATCCTTGCAGGGGAAACTGAGAGGTCATAAAACTATTTATTCTCCGATTAGAAAGTCGTATTCTTTGCTTCATACTGACAAACTTCTCAACACAACATCTGCCCTTCCGTTTTAGCCTTGGGATCTAGTGGATGTTGTCCAAAGCTCTTTAACTTTTCCAGTCATTTGAATTTGGTTTTACTCAGAAATGTTACAGTGAAAAGCATGGCCTTAGAGCGTATTAGTGTCTGGCCTGCTCATGGCTGGTTTAAGAAGGGCAAGGTGAGGGTTACCCTCTGAAGGCATAGTTAATTCTGCAGAGGGGAAAAGGGAGGAGAACTACCCTTCACTTAGTGCCAACTGTATGCCAAGCAAGGGACTTTCTCTCCACAGACTCATTCATAATTCCCTAACTTTGGAACTATGTACCAAAGACTTTGACAGTGAGGGAAGTGAGTGAGTGGTATTAGCTGGTGGGAAGGGGTAGAGGGAAGGACTGAGAAGTTGCTATCAACCATATATATGTTTGCTAGAAGAGGTATTCTGCTAGGAGCAGAGCAATGCATACGTTCCTGACCTGTCTTGATAAACATTTCAGAAGGCAGAGGATGCCCAAAGCTAAACATCAGGGGTAAGACAGGGGCCGGGGGAGAGAGCTAGGGTTATAAATGAATGAAGCAGGCAGATGTAACAGCAGGGAGTGCTGGTCACAGAGGCACCTTCCCTGCCTAGAAGGGGCAGCTGCTTCTCAGCTCCAGAAGACTATGGCAGTGTCTGTCCAGATCTTCTGAGTTTGCTGAGGAAGTTAGAAATCTGGATTTCTATATGAAATCCTCTCTTTTAAAAGTTAGTATGGACCCATGAAACTACACACCTGGGCCCCAGATCTGATGACAGCCAGCCAGTGTGTACTCTTGCACAGTTGGTTTCTGGAGTTCAAATTCACCTAGACTTTGAAAATCAGGAGAGTCTGGCAGCTGGAATGCTCTAGGGGAAGGCCACAGATGGGGGACAGCTGTCACCATGGTGCTCATTCACCTGAATCCTGCCTGGGCTGCTGGCACTCACACCTGCTTGTCTACTCTGGCCCTGGAGCACCATGTGGCCTGCAAGCTTCATTTCCCGATCTTTCTGCAGTGGGCAGGGGTGGGTGTGCACTGGGAACACGGCCACTTTGGGAACTGGGCTGTCCCCAGATCAGTGAGAGCCGAGTTCACTCTGTGGGCTCTGGCAATGCTATTCAACGCCAGGGAAAGGGCAAGCAGCTCAATCGCCTATTGTAGTTTCATTTCCTTCTTGCCTTATCGTCCCCTGCTTGGCCTGGCCTTCCATCACATGAGCAAACAAGTATGCCTATTAAAGACACTCCTTTTAAAATATTCAAGTGGTTTCTGTTTTCCGATTAGATTCTGATTCAATAAAACTTTCATATCACATGTTATGAATTATACATTAATTTAGAAGTAATGTTTTTTGTTTTTTGTTTTTTTCATTTCCATGTATTCAATGTCTTCGCATTAGTGCTTTGGCCCATAACATAGTCATTTGTTTGTCAACTCATTCAGTTTTTCCCAATATAGTATATTCATTTCTATAAAAGTTGTTTAGAGAAAGACCTATTGGAATTCATCGATAGTGTTTCCACAGGTAATTTTACCGTAAATCAAAAGCACTATTTTCATATTTAAAACTTCTTTCTACTCATCCTTCTGTTGTATATTTGTGATTGCTGTAATATTGTCACAGTGTTTTCTAAGATGACATTTATTGAAGTATAATTTGATTTGTACAAAAATAAAATACAAACATTTTAAGTGCACAATTTAGTGAGCTTTGACATATGCATACAGTCCTGTAGCCATCAACACGATCAACAAATAGAAATTTTCTCTATCCCCAGAAGTTCCCTCAATCCCTTTTGTGGTCAATCCACCCATCCTTGGGCCCAGGCAACTACCTGTTTGCTTCCTTCCACTACATATTAGTTTTTTCTTTTCTAGACTATCATATAAATGGAATCATACAATATGTTTTCTTAGTGCCTGGTTTCATTCAGCACAATAATTTTGAAATCTAGTCATGCTGTACATATATCAGTACTTCATTTCTTTTTTCTTCTTAGTAATATCCATGGTGTAGATTAAATGATATGTGTTTATCTATTTACTGTTGGTGGATATTTGGGTCGTTTCCAGCTTGGGGGCTTGTGAATAAAGCTGTTATGACAATCCATGGAAAGGCTCTGTATGAACCTTTTATTTTTCTTGAAAAAATACCTAGAAGTGGGATTGTTGGGTCATATGTTTAACTTTATAAGAAAGTGTCAAATTACTTTCTAAAAGTAATTATACCATTTTACATTCTCACCAACAATATATGACAGATGCAGTTATTTCTCATCTTCTCCAGGAATTAGCTTTGTCAGTCTCTTTCATGTTAGCCTTTCTAATACGTATGCAGTGGTTTCTCATTAGGGTTTCTCGTGCATTTCCCCATGACATACAATGTTGACCATCTTTGACTGGTGTAGAGGCTATTGGCCTGTGTTTTTTTTTTTTTTTTGAGACAGAGTCTCACTGTGTTGCATGGGCTAGAGTGCCGTGGCATCAGCCTAGCGCACACAAACCCCAAACTCCTGGGCTCAAGCGATCCTTCTGCCTCAGCCTCCCGAGTAGCTGGGACTACTGGCGTGTGACACCATGCCAGGCTAATTTTTTCTATTTTTAGTTGTTTGGTTAACTTCTTTCTATTTTTGGTAGAGATGGGGTCTCACTCTTGCTCAGGGTGGTCTCGAGCTCCTGAGCTCAAGTAATCCTCCTGCCTCGCCCGCCTCGGCCTCCCAGAGTGCTAGGATTATAGGCATGAGCCACCACACCTGGCCTTGTCATGTATTTTTTGAAAGCATCTGTTCAAATCTTTTGCCCATTAAATAAATTGGGCTGTTTGTTGTATCATTAATAAATTGTAAATATATTCATATGTATACACAATATAGATATGTTGAATATTTCTTTGATTCTATGATGTGCCTTTTATTTTCTGAGATGTCTTTCATAAAGCCAAAGTTTTAAATTTTGATAAAGTACAATTTATCAATATTTTCTTTTATGATTAGTGCTTTTTCCTCAGACATCTTCGTCTACCCCAAATTTGAAGATTTTCTCCTATGTTTTCTTCTAGGACTTTCATAGTTTTAGCTTTCAGTTTAGACCTATGACTCATATCAAATTCATTTTTGTGTGTGTATTAAGGTAAGGGTTGAGGGTCTTTTTTTTTTCCCCAAATGGATATCCAATTGTTCCAGCCTCCAGTATTACTTTGTAAAGTGATTTTTAAGACACATGTTTACAATGACTTTCAACCCTTGCAGTTGTGAAGTCATGTAACCACTAAATCTACATTAAGCATTTGCCTCATAAGGAAGAGAAATTGCCTTGCATTCCCTACCAGAATCTCTTTTCCTATGCCTCCTTTCCGAGCATACAGAAGATCAAGACCACCTTCACTGACCTCTCATGGTCAAGCAGTTCTGACCAATTAAATGTGAGTTGGAAACACATGGTCATATTTAGTCTGAGGCAGTGAGAACCCCTTGCATGACATTCCAACTCTCCCTTCCCCTGCACTGGCCACTAAGAAAGCTTGGTGTTGGAGGTGGGGTCACAAAATTAAAGCTAAGTTACCACCTCAAGGACAATTTCCTAGTCACTCAGGCGCACAGTGGCATTTGTGAGTGAGAAGTAATCTTTCTTTTTATTTAAAACAGGGTCTTGCTCAGGATGGAGTGCAGTGGCCTGATCATAGTTCGCTGCAACCTCAACTTCCTGGGCTCAAACAACTCTCCCGCATCAGCCTCCAAAGTAGCTGGGATTTCAGGTGAACTCCACCGTGGCTGGCTAATTAAAAAAAAATTTTTTTTTATAGACAGGGTCTTGCTATGTTGCCCAAGCCAGTCTTGAACTCCTGACCTCAAGCCATCCTCCCATCTTGGCCTCCCAAAGTGCTTGTATTACAGGTGTGAGCCATCACACCTGGCTCAGTGAGAAGTAGATTTTTATATGATAAGCCTCTGAGATTTCAGAATTAATTAGTTATTGCAGCATGGTCTACTCTATATACTGACTAATATTCTTTCTTCCTCCTTCTTAAACAAGTTCTACGAGATAACATCTCTAAGCAGCTAAATAACCATTGATTGAAATTGTTCAGGCAAATGTGGCTTTGCTAAAAATAAGGTAAGTGAAGGAATACCTCCATAAAGTGAGAGACTTTGTAAGGACTCAAATAAGAGGACTATAATAAAAATCATCCCTTTTGTTTGAGGGATGATTTAGAGGGAAAAGCCTCATCGCATACTTGGGCATATATCATTTGGTTGTGCAGTAATAAGATTGTAAATCGGGAAGCTTTAGGAAACAGGGTTGTAGCGAGGAGATGAGAATAGGTTGGTGCAGTGCCCACATCTAGGGCCTAAGATGTGACTATATAAGATGTCAGTTAATGTTTTCTTTTTATTCCCCCATATATTATATTTCCTGTAATAGAAGATATTCATAGGAGACTCAGGCCTCAGGGATTTTCCGGATATTTAAGGACACAGCTCAAAGAAATCCTATAGGAGGTTCCTATAGCTCCTAAAAGTTATACCCTGAGTTCTTGATCTCGTACATTGTAAAAGTCAAGTACAAAGCATATTTCAATGCTCTGCCATAATCTCTCTAAGGCAAAACAGCAGAATTCAGGAGAATCTTTTTTTTTTTTTCTTTCCTTCTTTGTTTGCTAAAAAGCAACAATGCCAATTCATTCTGATTTGGTTCAAGAGAAGCAGCCTGAATGGACAGGGTCCTGGATGGGAAGTTAGAAGTCATGGGCTCTGGGGCTCACTGTGTGGTCCAGGGCAAATTGCTTACTCTTCTTTGGAACTTGGTTTTCTCATTTGCAAATAAAAGTCTGAGTCAATATTAGTATTTCCCAGTTGAAGCTTACAAGGGAGTTAACAGAGCTTACTCATGGAATTTACAGTATTGTAAAAGTCTAGCAGAAATATTACCTATTTTCTGATGAGGGAGCACAGGTTTAGCAAGATGTCCCATTTCTTAGCATTTTGACTATAAGTTTTTGAACTCAGCAGAGTAGCATTAGTTATCTCCCATTATTTTAAAACTGGGTTTAAAAATTGTATATGTCTTTAATACAATAGTACCTAGTGTTGATTAAGTGCTTACAATGTGCTGAGTAGTGGTCTAAATATTAGACCCAAGAGAAATCTTATTAAATCCCCCAATTCAGCCACATTTGCTCTTCTTTGGTTGTTAATTTCTAGCTCTTTTGTATTGTGGTGAGCTGTTAGACTTGGCTTTCAACTGCCCCTGCATAATGTAAGTGAAGTACAGCATATGTACAAGTCACATTTTTTTTTTTTGGTAAGAAGTCACTGTGAGATGATAATGGAGATTATCATCATTAGCCCATGAACTTTATACATCAATCATCTCTAAAATATGTAAGAATTTAGCCAATTAAATCAGATTTTTTTTTTTATATCTGAAGTGAATCTACTCACTGTAAAAATAAGAGCTCTTCTTGGATGTTTAGTGAAACAGAAACAGATTAAAATATGCTTATTCCAGAAGCATTGATCAGGTCTATGTTTGGTGTACAGCAGGGTATTGATGGATAAGAGGATGAAGCTAAGTGTGAAGTAAGAGTAATTAAAACAAAAGAAAGTAAAACCTACTAATTTCCAGGAATTTGTTATTGATTAGATAGTTGTTCTAGTTATGTATTGCTATGCAATGAACCATCCCAAAACTCAATAGCTTAAAGAGAAACCGTGTTATTATCCTGTATGAATTTGTGGGTCAAGAATTAGGGTAGGGTACAGCTGAGTGATTTTTACTGCCACGTGCCACTGAATGAGATTGCTTGGTGGTATTTGGCTAGTGATGGCCTGGCCTACAGGCTCCAAGAAAGCTTCACTCACAAGTCAGGCACCCGACAGGCATGGCTAAAAGGCAGGGCTCACTGGGACTGTCCATCAGAGTGGCTACACAAGGTCACTCCAGCAATGTAGCATCAGGGTGGTCAGATATTTTGCACTATGGCGCAAGGCTCTCTAGAGCATGTTCCAAGTCATCTGGGTGGAGGTTGCAAAGCTTCTTATGATCTAGCGTCAGGAGTTCCAGAACATCATTTCTACCACATCCTGTTGGTTAAGCAAACCCTCAAGGTCAGCCCAGCTTCAAGAAGAGGAGAACTGGACTCTATCTCTCAATGGCAGGAATAAAGAATGTATGTTTATCTTTAATTTACTGTTAGTGTTCACACCAAAACTACTGGGAACAAGCAAGACAACAGTTGCAAATCCTTGTAAGAGTCCGTGGTGTAGCCTGAGGCCATAATTTGCTGGACAAAGTGGAGTCAAGGAGTGATCCCAGTAGAATGTTATTAAAGGCGCTTTGGAAAGTCCTTGTTGCTCAGCCTGCGTGTTGGAGTGCATGCATGAGTCTTAGGCTCCTGGCACTGTTCTTAGTCTTTGAAGGGTTTGTAATTCACAGTGAAGCAACTCCAAAATGGATGGCACTGAAATAATTATATAGCCTTTAAAATTTTCCAACCTCATTGCCCATTCTTCCGGTGAAGCACTTTGTAAGTTTACTAAGTGAAACCAGCTGTCATTTTTAACTCATCAGTGTGAAGTGTTATTTGGCTAGTGCAGTTGGCCAGTGGCTATTTCCATCACTCTAGTACTGACAAACTTTAGAGGCTACTGGCACTAGCATTAGCCAGAAATCATGTGTACCCATTGAGAATGTCAGTGACCAGACCCTCCTAGAGGAGAGTGTCCATTAACTGTCAGAGGTTATAAGAGGACAACTCTTTGTTCAAATAGGTCATCTCCTGCCATCACCAGTTGGGCTACAGTTTCTGTTGAGAAGGGCTTTAGAAAGGTACTTCCCAGAAGGTGGAAGCATACAGGCAGTTGGCATTTGGTCCCTAACTTACCTCCCCGATCCCCATTCCCACTGCTACCACCACACTCAGCCTCCAAGGAGTCATATCCCTTCTTTCCGAGTCCAGTCTTTTCTCTCAGCTCTCTTTAGGTCAGCTGTGACAGGCCAACACCTTCAAAACAAACTTTGTCAATGAACATAAGGCAAGAAGAAATCATCTTGGAAAATACAAATTATGTAATAGAACTCTAGTTCAGAGATGCCATTTTCCGACCCCAAGACAGCTACAATCTAGTCCCAGAAGGATGGACTGAAGCTCCAGTCTAGCATTTTGTCATTCTCCTAACTTGTCTTTCTAATTCCCGGGATAAGTGCCTATGTGCCACCTTATTTGGTTCTCTGGCCAAACACAAAAGACACTTATTAATGCTAAATACTTTCCTCTTTGATTTGACATTAACTCTCATGTTATTCATGGGCCTCTCACCCATTGCCTTGTTCCTGGCCAGCTGGCAGGGCTGTGGAGGAGCTACACACAGCAGGCCCAAGTTACGAACTCCATCTGGCTTTCGATCTTGCTGTGATTCACTAAGGAGGTGTCCTCCCTGGTCCTGAGGGTCTGGTGTGGTCGTTGTGAGAGGGAGCTCTGCACACGGATTACCTCTCTACCTGACTCCAGCGAGTGACTTGTGAGCCTTAGTTTCTCATCTGTAAAATAGAAATAATAAGAAGAATACACACCTCATAGACTCGTTGTGAATATTAAGTGAGTAGGTAGGTATAGGATATTTTAGAACAATCCTTCCCTCAAACTCTCAAAAAATGTTAGCCGTGGTAGTGATAATGATGAGTACAGAACGCCTTGACCGTAACTATAATGCATGACGTAGCGATGGCTTCCTGGATGTCCGTTATCTCAGAGAGGGCCCAAGCTGTTACTTCTCCAGGGAGCAGCCATCACTCCTCACTCCTGAGATGCAGAGAGTGGAGAAAGGCACAGTTTCCAACTGTGAGCACGGAACTCTGGGGCGAAGGCGGGGGAGAGGGACGCAGGAAGCTGACGCCGGGAGTGCCTGCTTGGTGTCTGGCCTTAGGAGAGAGTATACAGCACCTCATGGCACTGTCTCAGCGACGGTGTGAGGCATGATGCACACCCCTGCCCTTTATAGTCGAGGAAACAGAGACATAAAAAGTGTGAGTAAATTGCACAAGGTCAGTTAACTAATATTGATGGGGCTAGGATTCCAACCTACGAGTGTCTGGCTGAAAATCCTGCTCTTTCCTCCAAATTATACTGGATATTAGGACTATGCGAGGACCATGGTGTCTCTCTTGATCTGGCTGGGGAAATTCTCAAACTGTCAGAATAAAGAAGGAAGGGAGGGCCGGGCGCGGTGGCTCATGCCTGTAATCCTAGCACTCTGGAAGGCTGAGGCAGGAGGATCGCTTGAGCCCAGGAATTTGAGGTTGCTGTGAGCTAGGCTGGCGCCACAGCACTCTAGCCTGGGCAACAGAGTGAGACTCTGTCTCAAAAAAAAAAAAAAAAAAAAAGAAAAAAAAAAAAAAGAAAAAGAAAAAGGAAAAGAAAAAGAAAAAAAAGAAAGGGAAAGACGAAACCAAACAAAACACAAACAACAATAACAAAATATCAACTACTAACTACTCCTCCCTCAACCAAATAAAACGCCTTGACCTAGAAAATTTATGCTCTTGGCTCCCCACAACTAGCATTTTCTTTTTAAGTTTGAAGACCTCCCAATATCATTTTTAGACAAAGAAATGGTGAACTTTAAATAAAGAGGCATTTCGGGACCCATATTTTTAAAGTTATAGCTAGACTCCAAATGCTGTTGACTAAAAAAAATAAAATCTATTTACATCTATTCTATGTTCTGCTACTCAGTGCTATGCTATGCTTTGCTATTCTATTCTATTCTCGAGTGTTCATTCATGTACTAATGAATATTAATAAATATTAATGAGTGTCTTTGGCATGGTGGGTACTAGTCCGGGTGCAATGGATTCACTATTGTGTTAGTGAGTGTGATGACACCCTCCTTCCACAAAGATATCCACATCCTAATTCCCAGATTCTGTGAATGTGCTACCTTATGTGAACAAAGGGACTTTGTAGATGTGATTAAAATAAGGATCTTGAGATTGGGGAGATTATCCTGGATTATCTAGGTGGGCCTGATGTAGTTATAAGAGTTTTTATAAGAGAATAGGAAGAAGCTCAGAGTCGGAAGTAGGAGAGGTGGTGATGGAAGTAGAGGTTGGAGTGATGTGATTTCAAGATGGAAGTAGGGCCATAAGCCACGGAATGCAGGTGGCTTCTAGCATCTGGTAATGCAAAGGAAAAGATTCTTCTCTAGTGATTCCAGAAGAAACAGAGCCCTGCCAATACCTTGATTTTAGTCCCAAAGTCTCATTTTGTATTGCTGGCCTCCAGAACTGTAAGATGCTAGATTTTGGATATTTTAAGTTGCTAAGTAGATGGTAATTTGTTGCAGTAGCAATAAGGAGACTAATACAGTCAGAATAGCTAGAGTGGACTGCAGTAGCAAACAGCCCCCAAATCCCCTTGACTTAAATCAACAAAGCTTCCTTCCTTCCTTCCTTCTCTCCCTTTCTCCCTCACCCCTCCTTTCCTCCTTCCTTTCTGAGACAAGGTCTCATTCTGTCACCCAGGCTGGAGTGCAGTTGCCTGATCATAGCTCACTGTAACCTCAAACTCCTGGGCTCAAGCGATCCTCCCATCCCAGCCTCCCATGTAGCTGGGACTACAGGTACGCACCACCATGCCCGGCTAATTTTTCTTAATGTTTTTAGAGACAGGCTCTCACTATGTTACCCAGACTGGTCTCCAACTCCTGGCCTCAAGCAATCCTTATGCCTTGGCCTCCCAAAGTGCTGGGATTACAGGCATGAGCCACGGCACCTCACCACAAGCTCTATGTCTTATTCACACTAGAGTCTAGTGAGGGCCAGGCGGGGCTCTGGCTGTTGTCAGCCACTCACCCAGGCTGACAGAGGCTCCATCATGAACCTGCTTCTATAACCACTTCATCCTTATGCGGCGAATTGCACACTAGTTCACAAATCTTCCTCCTGGAAGTAACAGAGAGTACTTTGGTTCACATTTTATGTGGTTGAAACAAATAATACAGCTGTGCCAAACTTCAGTTGGAGAGGGACATGCAATGCTATGCATGGAGAAGAGGAGAGCCTGAAATCTGGGACCTGGTGACTCCCCCAGCCAGTGAAAAGAGTTCGGTCCCTATTCTTATGGAGTTTATGTTCCATGGAGGATGGAGTCCAAAAAACAACACCAAGAACCACCATAGTAAATGACACACAGGGTTGATTTCAGATCTTGATAAATGTAATGGAGAGAATAGGATGGGATACTGTGGTTGGCTATGTTTGATTGGTCAGGGAAGGACTCTGAGGACATGATGTCTGGATTGGGAGATGAATGACAGCAGTGACCCATGCAATAACCTTGAGACATGGTGGTCTATAGGGATCCAAAAATGACTATTTTCCATTCCACTTAAGAAGAAACAGAAATCTTAGGGAAAGGTATTTCCTTTCAATTTGTTTTTATAAGACCGAACAAGAGCCAATGGCTGAAAAGAAATCAATGGTGCACCATGGATCTTCTTAGACTGAAGAAGACTCCTTTACAAAGTTTCAATAAATCAGGATTTTGTATGAAATGAAATGCCCTTCCCACCTTTGGACACTGGAGCCATTCGATTTTGACAGGTTTCCAAGACATTAGTTAACGCCTTCCTGGAAATGACGAGAAGGAAGCCAGGGAGACAGCGGTGCAAGACTTGGCTGAGCAAAAGAAGTCATGGGGGTGCTGGATTTGACTCTTTGGCTGCACAACTCATTTAAAAATGCCCGAGGTTTTGTCAAGGGAAGTTGTCAGGCAATATGGGGTGAAAGAGTCCACTGAACCTCTGTGATAAACTAGCTGGTAGGAAACAAAAATATCCAAACTATGAGCAAAGGATTAGGAGCTTCTGTTCTGGACACATCCAGAAAACAAACAGCCTTGATCTTGTTGGGTGGAGTTTGGACAAAAGGGGATTACAATCTCCAGGTGGAAGAACTTCCCTAGAGAGCTCCAAAATCTGGGGGAGGGGAGGTAGAGTGGCAAACTCCCTGGGAAGAATGGAGCAAGAACAGCCCAGGGTCATCTCAGTGGCAGCAGTGGGAGGCCTGGGCCCAGCACATGACTCCTGCCAGCAGTGAGCCCCAGAAAATCCCGGCTCCTCTGCTCACCTGGCCCATGTTCCATCCCTGGTCACTGGGAGCCTGCCTCTCCCTCAGGTGCATTCTTCCCCGTGGAGGTCGCTTGCAACAGCCAGAGGACCACAGAGCCCTTCCTCTGTCAACAGCACACAGCGGAGGGACAGATGCTTCCCACTCATTTTGAAAAACCCAGACATTCTCCTCCTGGTTCTCATCCACATGTGAAAAGACTGGTTCTGGAGTAGGGGAAAGAGCATGAGACTGGGAATTAGAAAACCTGGGTTTGGATCTTGGCTTTTCTTAGGCTGAATTCCTTGACAGAGTTTCAAGAAGCCAGGATTTTGTATGAAGTATAGTGTACTTCTCACCACTGCATAACCTAACCTGGACCTGTCCACTTGGCAAATTCCTTCCCATCTGCCAGTGGGCTCGAGCCACTGTCCCTGCCTCTGTGACCTCTTTATGGATCCCTTTCAAAATCTTGTTTTCTGACCTGCTTGCTGCCTGATCATGATTACCTTGGTAACGGCCATCCTCTTAGGAGCAACTTTGACCCCTAGCCACAGCCTTGCCCTGTGCCTTCAACAGGACAGCCGTGTTAAGTAACGGCTCCATACACCTAAAGGTTGTGCAAGAGACATACAGTTTTGCGGCAGGAGAGTAGAAATAAGCTAGAGTTCTTACTTAAAATCAAACCTCAAATTCTAAGCAGTTGCCAGGGATATGTGTGCTGCATAACATATGGATTTTTGGCAAGTGGCATCAGGCTCTCCCTGTGCAGCGGAAGCTGCTTGTGTCTCACATCACATCCCCTTGGCCAAACTCTGATTTCACCTGCAGTTGCACTGGACAGTTCTGGACAAGCTCAACAATGTTCCACCTCAAGCACATGCCTGGCCTTCTCCGATGGGCAGCCACTCAGCAGGTGTGAAAACAGCCTGGCAGTGGGGAGGCCAGTGCTCCTGGGGCAGCCCTCCAAGGAGGTGGAAACCACAGAATACAGGCTCCAGCTGCACTTTGCCCATGCACGCTGTTCTGGGAGCTTTTGGTAGGTAGATGAGGATGTTTTGGCATAACCAATACCATTTTTCCCATTATAACCCTCATAATACATTCTTATGGTGGCTTTTCTTCCTTCCCTGCCTCCGTTCTGTCTCCCGCCCTTGCTTCCTTGGGATCACCTCCCCTGGAGGAAAGAATAACGGCTCCCGAAGGTGTGAAGATGTCTGAGTACTAATATTTACTTCTTTAAGTTTGGCAATTTTCTAGGGCATGCACACATCAAAAAGCAAACTGTGCTCTGAAATCCAAGTTCAATTGAACTGAAAAAATTAAGAGAACACAGTTGATGAACTCAGTGAGCAACTCCAATGCACACAACATGGCAGACATACATTACCCAGCACAAGCTGCACTAGTGGTGTGGTTGCAATCAGAGAGCACAGTGTGCATGGGTTGTGAGGATCTGGTAATCAGAATGAACTGATCAGGGGAAAATTCTGTGATTTCACACGCACAGTCTTTTAGAATTATACTTGGCAATTGCACAGCTAACTTTCTTTGCAATCCCCAAAGTGGGAAGAATTTTTTTCTATTTTGATCCAGAGTGAGAGTATCTGATTTAAGAAAACACATCACCTTACAAGCTTTTGTGTCTTTGCTCTCATGATAAATGTTAAATCTTGGTTTTGGCTAAATAGGAAAAGTCTTAGTAAGACCTTTGTGGGTCTTGGAACCCTGTTTTCTAATGTTTTCTTGACCATTTCCTTAAAGACTCCTTGAGTTGCCATAAAATTTGCTTTTCCTCATCTTGAGTGACCTGCGCAACTTTTATAAGCCCGAGTGGATAAAAATCGCTTGCCAGAATGCAAATACAGGGAAGAAAGGGAGACATAGGAAAGCAAACAACAAACATGATAGAACACACACAACTTGCGATAGCAAGAGAGTGCCCATTGGGTGAAAGAACTCTCGGTGCTGAACGCTCACTTCCATTGCCCAAAAGTGGCAGTAGGATCTGTCACGTTAGCTCATGGCTCAGAGCAACAGGCATCATTCAGATTGCAAGAAAACAAACTGTGTGCTGTAGTGGAATGAATTTTACATATATATGATGCACACATATCATATATGTATATATAATTTTTATATATTATATATGTTTATGAATATATAAATACATTAAAAAATATATTTCTAATATACCATATACTGTATACTTTTCCAAAAAAAGAAATGCTTTCAAAGACAAATAGCATTTTAACAAAGCCTCAGGGTCAATGTATACGGCTTTTCTCCCTTTAGGATATTGCAATTTTGTACTTTCAGTTGTCTTTTGTCACTAATTGGAAATTCTTGACTGCTGTGCGGTCAGTTAAGAGGAATGCTCACAGATAAGCTTGTAGAAACACCAAACGAGAAGCATTTTAAGAAGGGCAAGTGAGCTGGCTTGTAACAAATCTGGAACAAGTAACTAAGAACTGACAGCAGCCTTGTTTTGTGTTTGTGAGATGACTTTGGGGGAGGGGATTTCAGGGCAAACAGCAATGTCAGGGCTCTCTTATCGAAGTGACCTGCACAGGAAGTACTATGGGTGACAGGTAACAGAAGATGTCTCTGTCCCTTCTGAAAAAATAGTTTCTTTTTTCATTTATTTTTGTTCACTTATTGGTTAAAAACCAATCATGTCAGAAAGCTATGGAGACAATATAAAATGAAAGCAACTAGTGAATATGCTGCAAAATTGTTTAGATTGTTTCCTTCCAATTCATTTATTATTCAACTTTTCTTTTTTGATAGACGCAAATGTGCCAGAGTATATCACTGCTGGCTGATGGTTGGAAAGAATGGATAGGGATGTCAGCAACCTGTCCCCTTTCCAACACCTTCAGATTCCTTGGCTCTGCCTCCAGCGTGTCCAAAGTAGTTCGTGACCTTAGCTTATCTAAATACGCATTTTAACAATCTTTGCACTTCACTCTTTTCTTCTGCCGCCCAGTCTTGATGCACTCCGGTAACAGACTGGCCCAGTGAGGCCATTGACACCACTGCCACCTTCTCCTGCTTCTGGGCCTCTGTACCTGTCTCTGAGGAGCGGCAACCCACGTGTCTATGGACTCAAGTTGGAGGAGCGAGGGCTGGAGGCATTGAACTTTGACAGACAGCGTCCCCTGTGGGTAATCTGCTTGTATGCTTTTGTTTCCCTTTGGCTTCATAGTAAACTATGACTTTTAAAAATTTTAACTGCATCTTAGGGGAAGTAAGAAGAAAGGATGGTGCTGCCCCTATGTCAGGAGGAGTTCGGCGCGAGTGAGGGCTGGAGCCCATGGCCTACAAGGTTCCTGGCTGAGCAGAGGTGAGGGTAGGGCCCAGGGAGGAGCAGGGCCTTTCAGGGAGGAGGCCAAAAATTGGGACAGCCCAGTTTCCTGTCTCTTCCTCACACACAGATTCTCCTCCTAGTTAGTATTTTAACTTCACATTGATTGAAAAAGAAAAAAACAAAAACCCAAAACAAAACAAAACAAAGCAGAAAAACAAGAGCTGCTCTCTATATCTCTTTCCTATCATAGTTTTCAGGGAAAAACAAGGCAGGTTGTAAGATTTCTGTATTGGGGCAGATTCATTCAGGCTTTTGAGGTGCAATGCATTTACTTGAGGGAGAATCATACTTGCAGCATTACCTGTTAAAGCTTTTCATTCATTCTGTGTCATCTATGCTTCTCTTTGTATATGCTGACAAGGTTAATTGTTGATATTTAAAAAGTATTTTTTTTTGAGACAGAGTCTCACTCTGTTGCCCAGGCTAGAGTGCCGTTAGGTCCGCCTAGCTCACAGCAACCTCAAACTCCTGGGCTCAAGCGATCCTCTTGCCTCAGCCTCCTGAGTAGCTGGGACTACATGCACACCATGATGCCAGGCTAATTTTTTTTTTCTATTTTTAGCAGAGACGGGGTCTCGCTCTTGCTCAGGCTGATCTAGAATTCCTAACCTCAAATGATCCTCTCGCCTTGGCCTCCCAGAGTGCTAGGATTATAGGAATGAGCCACCTCGCCAAGCTGATATTTAAAAAGTTAAAAACACAAGTTTTGGCCGGGAGTGGTGGCTCACACTTGTAATCCTAGCACTCTGGGATGCCGAGGCAGGTGGATCGCTCAAGGTCAGGAGTTTGAAACCAGCCCGAGCAAGAGCAAGATACCCATCTCTACTATAAATAGAAAGAAATTAATTGGCCAACTAAAAATATATAGAAAAAATTACCAGGGCATGGTGTCACATGCCTGTAGTCCCAGCTACTCGGGAGCCTGAGGCAGAAGGATCACCTGAGCCCAGGAGTTTGAGGTTGCTGTGAGCTAGGCTGATGCCATGGCACTCTAGCCTGGGCAACAGAGTGAGACTCTGTCTCAAAAACAAAAAAAATCCACAATTTTCATACAAATATATAGTAAGCATATGTAAAAGATTTAATTAATTAATGAGGGTATTGGCAGGATGATGAAGCCTGTACAAAGGCAAGTAGGAGAAACTGATGTCTGTATCGATATTTATATCTATCTATATCTACACTTACAGACATACGCAGTGAGTGGGAAAGATTTCTGGGATGGGATCATGCAAAGTTAATACAAAACTAGTTAATAGCCTGTAGGGCAATAAAGTTGCAAGTTTGGGGGTTATGTTCTCTACCAGTTAGAAATCATTTGTCATTTATCAATCTGTAAGTAACACCTAACCCTACCCAGGCTGGGTCTTTATCAATAGTAAATGTGGAGTCAAAGTCACCTGCCCTCAAGCATGGCGGGGCCCCAGCCTGTTCTGTGCAGCCAGGGACACAGAGGCACTCATCCACTCTTTGCGGCTGCTTTTGTGCTCCTACAGTGCTGTTGCATAGTTGTGACATAGCTTGTAAGGCCTACAGAGCCAAAAATGTTTAAGATGTGGCCCTTTACAGAAATAGTTTGCTCGCCCCTGCTCTAGAAACTCAGAGTCAGATAACTTCTTTACAGAGGCTTATAAAGAAATCCTCTAGAATGATCCTAAAGGCCTGAAAATCCGTTTCCTTGTTTTCAAGTTTTGGATAATCTTTCTCAACAATATTATGCACATGTACAATGTACAATGCAATATTATGCATATGTGTTTTACTTTAGAGACAGCTAAACTCTCAATGTGTGAATTTTCAAAATAAAGAGAATCTAACAGAGGTCTGGCTAATTCCTGTTGCTCTTCAGCAGTGACTTTTTCCAGGAAAGAGTCCCTGACCTCAAGGCCCAGCCCATCTCCACCAGAGCTGCCCCTCAGGCTGGATCAGGCACCCTGGCTCGAGGCTTTCAGTGTTTGTGTCTTTCTTTGTACCATCTCTCTTTATCATTTATTTGTGTGCTCCATGGGCTTGGCTACACAACTTGTGGGGCCCCAGTGCAAAATGGAAATGCAGAGCCCTTGTTAAAAAATTATTAAGAATTTTAAGATGGTGACAGTAGAGCATTAGACGAAGCACATTGTGAGATTGGGCTGCATATTTATGGTCCCAGCCTAGCCCCACTCACTGGGTTTTGCTCTTTCTGTCATGTTCACCATCACATATCCACTGCCCAGAATAACTAACACATAGTAGGCACCAGAAAAATATATTTGTGGAATGTCATTCATTATTCAACAGATTCTGTAAAAAAGTGACCCTTTGGTGATTTCATTTTTAAAAATTCAATTGACTTTTGAAAACACATTTAATACATAAAATATTTGTAAGCACATACTTATTTTTTTTTTCTTCATTTTTCTTTTCTTTTTTTTTTAATTTCAGCATATTATGGGGGTACAGATTTTAAGGATTCAATAAATGCCCTTTCCCCCCACAAGTCTGAGTTTCCAGCATGACCATCCCCCAGATGGTGTAAGCACATACTTAAATGGAAGAGTGGGTTATATTAGGTGTTCAGTGTGTTATACATGTGTACATTCACTTTTCTTTGTTCTTTTTTCTTTCTGCTCCTTAGACTCAATGATTTCAGTTGTCTAATCTTCCAGTTCACTAATTCTTTCTTTTGCCTGCTCTAATCTGCTGTTGAACCCCTATCCTGGCTATTGCTCTACTGGGTGAAGCAGGATCTTCATCAACTGGCAATGCTTCTGGCAGTGTCTTGATCATTCTTCTGGACCCGTCTGCTGCACGTGGCCACTTTTTCTGGGTCTTTCTGCCTCGTCCTGCTAAATGTGCTGCCCCTGCACATCATAGGCTGCCACCTGGTTTCTCCCCTGCTTCTGCCAAAAGCTACTCCTCCTCCTGGTACAGACACCTCAAGCTGCCCAAGGGGATGATATTCTGTGGAGGAGTGGGAAAGGAGACCCAACTTCCTCCTGCTAATTTGTTAGAGAAGTGTGGAAGCTGTGTGTCCCATGTCTCAAGCTCTCACAGTGCTTGCTTGGTGAAGTAGCATTTGCAGTATTCACTTATTTTTTCCTTGACTTTACCCCTTCACCCACACTCTTACAGGCTCACGTAAAATTCGGGCACAGAGTAAGGTTTGGAGATATATTTTTGTAACACAATGTTTGGCTTTTCTGCCAGCTCATGGCTGTCTATCTGCCTGTTTCTTACAAGTCCTGTCCCGTAAAACTTTTTAGACCCTCATGGAATAGCCTTTTCTGGAAGGCCACACCCGAACAGGCTTATCAGACAGGCTGCAACAATCCTTCCCCAGCTCAAAACATGCTGACTATACCTCCCCTGTAGCCCCATCCACCTCAGCTCAGTGAATATCTTAAGGACATATTTTGTTTTCTCAATGTCGTTTGAACTTTATTCAGACCATCTGGGAGAATCAATGACTCATTTAGTATATTGGAGAGCCTGTTTGTATTGCAATTAACCAAACTCATTTAAAACATTTTATGTATTCAAGGTTTCATATATGTGTCATGTTTGCTCAGAGTCCATATTTAGAAACATAGTGTAGCTGTACATGCATATTTGTCATGTCTTGACGGGTCATCCTGGCCAGAATAAGAGGGAACAGAAGATCATGTTTACGCAAAGATTTGGTTCCAGGCCATCACCCACACAGTTGCAGAAAAAAAAAAAAAAAGGCCCATAAATAACTATGAATAGGTTGTGAATTTTAATCCATGATGATTAATTCACAGATTTTACATTTAAAAAGTAGAAAAATGCTTCATATCAAAAAATAAATTTTAGCTAAAACTTCTGATAAGTTTTTCAAAAGACTTTTGAAAAGAAAGTTAACAATTCTATCTTAAAGCCAATACTGCTAGTAGTACTTATATAGCATTTATTATTTGCCAAGCAGTCTTTTAAGTACATTACAAATATAAACTCATTGACCTCATGGAAGAGCCCTAGGATATAGGTTTTGTTAGTTATGGTTCCCTACTTGACTTCCAGACAGGCTTTACCTGCTCTTTTGCAAATATGCATTCCTACTTAGAGAGAAATGGGCCATAACCTACATGAGCTTTTTTTTTTTCTTTTTATTTATTTTTTCTTTCTTTCTTTTTTTTTTTTTTTTTACTATTGCTGGACAACGTATTGCATGAGTACATGAGCTTATTTATTTATTTATTTAGAGACAGAGTCCTACTCTGTTATCCCGGCTAGTGTGCCGTGGCTCATAGCAACCTCAAACTCCTGGGCTCAAGTGATCCTTCTGCCTCAGCCTCCTGAGAAGCTGGGACTATAGGCATATGCCACCATGCCTGGCTAATTTTTTCTATATGTTTTTAGCTGGCCAATTAATTTCTTTCTATTTTCAGTAGAGATGGGGTCTTGCTCTTGCTCAGGCTGGTCTCGAACTCCCGACCTCGAGTGATTGGCCTGCCTGGGCCTACCAGAGTGTTAGGATTACAGGCGTGAGCCACTGCACCCGGCCAAGCATATTTATTTTTCATTTTTCAAAAATACAGGTGTAACTTCCAAATATGTCTGATGGTCATCATGATTTTATCCATTAGCAATCAGCAAATTGGAACAATATTCCTCTAATCACAATTGTCTACTTAATGGCTTATTTATATAATATTAATAATTCTCATGAATCTTTTAGCAGATTAAAGCATTTTTAAAAATAATTTTATATTTGTCTTATAGAAGAGCTAATATAAGAGTAATTAGTCATTTTGTCAGTTTAACTGACCTAGTGAAGACAGTTGATATCAATTAAATAAGCAATTGGAAAGAAGCACAAAGTCAACATAGTGACTCAGTTGGTTGGCCTCTGAAAGACTGTCCGTGAACATTGACCAGTGAAAGACCCCAGCCAGCCTGTATGTCCATACATTACGCATACGTATCATTCATTATATATAGTTCATGGCATGCGAATGGCCTGGATTTTTCTGGTTTGCTAACTATTCTGTCCTTATAAATAAACTCCTGATTGTCAAACCAAATGTCTTGGTGTCTGTTTTAGAAGCTATGGGCACTATATGATATAACAAGCATCATTACTTGCTCATAAACACTATTGGGCATAGGTGTTATTGGGGCAAACTGGAATTTTTTTCCCTAGCAATCAGTAAGTTGTACCAGGTTTTTATTTATTTATTTATTTTTTGAGACAGAGTCTCACTCTCTTGCCCAGGTTAGAGTGCCGTGGCGTCAGCCTAGCTCACAGCAACCTCAAACTCCTGGGCTCAAGGGATCCTACTGCTTTAGCCTCCCAAATAGCTGGGACTAAAAGCATGCGCCACCATGCCTGGCTAATTTTTTCTCCATATATTTTTTAGTTATCCAGCTAATTTCTTTCTATTTTTAGTAGAGGCAGGGTCCCGCTCTTGCTCAGGCTGGTCTTGAACTCCTGAGCTCAAACAATCCACCTGCCTTGGCCTCCCAGAGTGCAAGGATTACAGGCGTGAGCCACCGCGCCCGGCCTGTACCAGGTTTTTAAAACAGGAAACATGAATAAAAATCTCTTTTGAAGTCTAAGCCACAATGTGCAAAATATTTAGGGTCAGTTTTCCAAAATAGGACCCTAAGGGGTAGGAGTAGATGTTCCCTGGTGAGGATAAAAGGGCAACGGTGATAAAAGATGTACACGTTTACTGCCCTCACAGAACTTCAGGCAGTGTGTGAGGGGCTGCTTTTGTTTTTAAAATAAAATTTGACCCCTTTTGGAAGATCCACTTCTTTATCATCTTTTTGGAGGGGAAGAATCTCTGGTAATTCCACAAGTATGCTTATGCATGATAAACGATGAAAGTGCCACAAAGAACAAAACTGAGCATAAGACCAGAGGCGTGCTAGAAACCATTGCCCATGTTCATTTTCATCTCGGCTGACCTGATGAACCTGCTAATGTAAACATACTTTTACCTCTTTATATATTATCAGGGGTGGAAAGTAAAGAGCAGGTTTAGGGGAGCCGGGTGGATGTGGGTTTGAGTTCTGCCTCCACCAGCTCAACAGCCTTGTGACCTGCGTGTGTTATTCAGTGAGCACGTAGAATGTGAACATTTGCATTTAGTGTTTAGGACAAGTAGCTGGAGGAGGAGGGGTAGAAACAAGACAGCAACTCCCTCTGAGCACTTTCCCTCAGAGTAGGGCCTTGGTAGTAATTCGAAGCTTATAGGTGGATGGGACCATCGCACTTCCCTGATGCAATCCTTGCTATTGGAAGTGGGAAATTGGGAACCCTTTGGAGAATAATGACACAAAGCCAAACACAGGGCACTTCCAATGTGCCGGGCACTGCTCTAAGTGCCTCCCATCTACTCAGCCCCGGCAGCAGGATATTAAGGTAGATACCACTTTCATCATCTTTACTTTATAGATCAAGAAAAGGAAACACTGCGAGGTAAAGTAATCTGCCTTTAGGCAGTGCAGTCATGGTGACAAAGCTGGGATTTGAACACATGGAGTCTGGCTGTGGTGTCTGTGTGATTGGCTTCGCCTCAAGTCTCCCTCCCAAGGAAATGAGCCAAAAGGTGACGCTTCCCTGGGCTTTACCAGCTACCCCGGAACACAGCTCCTGCTCCTTGGCAGGTCTGAGTGTTTTCTCACAGTTGGAGCAGGCATGCTCACACCCACCTCAGGTTGTCGGTGGGACTGAATGAGAGCATGTACGTTGGAGGTCTGCACATAGTTGCTGCTCAGTGAAAACAAAGTAAATAATAAAAGAAAAGAAGTGTTTTTTTTTTTTTTTTTTTTTGAGACAGAGTCTCACTCTGTTGCCCAGGCTAGAGTGCTGTGGCATCAGCCTAGCTCACAGCAACCTCAAACTCCTGGGCTCAAGCAATCCTCCTGCCTCAGCCTCCCGAGTAGCTGGGACTACAGGCATGCACCACCATGACTGGTTGATTTTTAGTAGAGATGGGTCTTGCTCTTGCTCAGGTTGGTCTTGAACTCCTGAGCTCAAATGATCTGCCCGCCTCAGTCTCCCAGAGTGCTAGGATTACAGGCGTGAGCCACTGGGCCTGGCCCCCCAAAAAGTTTTTGAGCTACCTTGAGATATTGTAGATACTGAAAAAAAAAAAAGTGAATGGGCTGAATGAATTCAGTAGCAAAACCCAGAAGTTACTAAATATAGAATTTCTTTGCCTAGTTAAACTCCCGTCTTTCTTGTTTATACTTTCCTCAGTATACACTGCCTTATAATTTTTATGATTCCTGAAGTAAAAAAATGAGATAATCAGAAAAATATGAAGAAGAAAGTGAAAATTTCTTGTAATCCTACTACTAAGAGAAAATGGCTGTGAAAATTTCATTGTATATCTCTTAGACTTTTCCCTATGCATTTTTTTCTTTTTGTATAACTTTAAGGGTACAAGTGCAGTGTCATTACGTGGATACATTGTGTAGTAGTGAAGTATAAGATTTTAGTGTAGCCATCACCAGAATAATGTACATTGTACTCATTCCCCACCTCCCACCCTTCCAAGTCACCAACGTCTATTATTCCACACTCTACGTCTATATATTTATAGGCCTATATATACATACATACAGAATACACACACACACACATGCACACACATATATACATATATATAAAAGTGTAGGGAAAAATGGATCAAGCTATACAAATCCTGTTTACTTGTATTTTTCACTTAATTTAATGTGGACATTTTCCCATGTCAACAAATATAGTTCTACTTCTTCATTTTTAATCTTTACAAAGTGTCTTATTTTGTGTGTTTCACAATTTACTTAAAAGTTCCACTGTTGAATAACACTTAGGCTTGATTTGTTGCTATTACAAACAAGCCTGGGATGATTAAAGGTACATTTATTTACTCCTATTTGATTATTTCCTTAGGATAAAGTCCTAGAAATGAAATTCTTTAATCATAGAGCATGCCCAATTTTAAAGATTTTAATATATTTTATCAATTTCCATCCCTATCCCCACCACCCCCACACGCCTGCCAATTGTACTGTTTATTTTTTCACTCTCATCAGGCTGGTAAGAGAGTGTGTGTTTCCTCTAATATGTGTCATTGATGAATTCAGTGACATTGTCTATGCACTTGCATTTTTACCAATGTGATAAGTAAAAAAAATTCAAAACATAATGGTATTTTGTTGTTTTAATTTGCATTTGCTTGTTTGCTACTGAATTTGCACTTTTCCCTTTTTATTTCAGAATATTATGGGGGATAAAAACCCTTTTGGTTACATAAATTACTTTTCTTTTGTACCATTTGAGTCAAAGTGTGCCCATCACCCAGATAGTGTGCATTGTACCTGTCAGTGTGAATTTACCCATCCCCACCTCCTCCCCCACCTGATTAATTTCCAATGAATTTATTTCCATTTGTGCAAATAGGTGTTGATTGATTCGTTCCAATTTAATGGTGAGTACATGTGGTGTTTGTTTTCATTCTTGTGATACTTCATTTAGAAGAATGGTCTCCAATTCCATCGAGGTTAATACAAGAGGTATTAGATCACCAATTTTTTTTTTTTTTTTATGGCTGAGTTGTACTCCAGTAGGAATCTGCAGTTTTCTTAGGTCTGTCTGCCAGTCATTTGTATTTTTTGCCTTAAGGAGTAGCTAATCATGTCCATTTCCCATTTCCTTTTAGTTTTGGTTATAAGTGCTTTTTATAAGAATATGAACTCTCTGTCATAGATGTTAAAACTATTTTTTAACTTGTTATTTATCTTTGACTTTATATATGATTTTTCTAACCATACAAGCATTTAGAGTTTTATGTATTTAAATATGTCAGTCTTTCCCTTTAGCTTTTGCATTTGATCTTATGAAGGTCTTCTCCACAATGGGAATCCAAAAGCATTTACCTATATTAATTTTATATTAAAAAGTTTAACCTACCTGGAATTTATTTTGGTACAAGACTGATCTAGCCAGTCCTATTTCCAAACCCTCCCCCCACAACATTAAGCCAAGCTTTCTGATGCTTCAGAAATGCTTAGTATTTTTAGTGGGGATAAAAAAACAAGATGTTGTGCTTTTCAGGTGAAAATGAAGCATGAGCATTCATAGCTTATAAACCGTATGTTTTTCTGGTAGCACTGCTGAACTTCTAAACTGTCCATCCTGCTGTTGTCAGCCTTGTCACCAAGGCCATGTTAGTCTAAGATCAGAAAAACCTTTTTTCTTTGACCAAAGTCTTGATGTTGGCCTTGGGAACATGACACTTCATATGCCAATTAAATTGAAAAGTCCTTGGCACTAGTGAAAAAATGAAGAGAGCAGAAAACCTTTCTTCTGAGTCCCATAGAAATGAAGCAGCCAAACGAATAATTGGCTTAAACACTCTTGTTGAGAGGCCTCCGAGGGAGGGTAGCCAACAAGAGTAAAGAGAGTGATGGAGGCTGTCTATATGTCGCATCATGGCACACACCTCATTAGCTAGCATGGCACCAAGTTGGGTGGATCTCAGCTTGCTGCATGGGCTGTACCAAGTGTGGGGTGTCTGGAAACATCACACTTGGAAGATCACACAAACTCCTGCCTGATGCAAAGGAGTGGCAACTCATTGTCAGAAAATCCTCTCTTCTATCTAGGGGACTTATTTCTGTTGGATTTCGTTGGATCCTCTCTGAAAACTGGTCGTGCGGTTTGCTGTTCTCTGTACTGCAGGCTGTAAGATACCAGACGTTACCCTCTAAGCGTCTCTTCTTTCACAAGTGAAGCCTCCTCTTATTTGGACAAAGTGACCTCATGATCTGAACTGATTATAAAAATTAACATGAGAAGGACAAACAGGATGTGGCCTCAGATTTTCCAGAGGCCCGGACAAAATCTTTTCTTTCTTTTCAGATCAGAGGATAATTAAAAACATAGAATGTACCATATTTTTTCTTGTCTCTTTCTAAAATAGGACCTTGTTGATTAATTGAATTATATTCTATATTCTGTTTGCAAAAGAATGTATATTTCTCTTCTCTTGGTTTTCATCTATTAATTCAATCGATGTTTATTGAACACACATTATGTGAAAAGACTGAAGCTAGCATTTGAATTTCTGCCAAGTACTGTGCTAGGTGTTTTTACGGATATCTCCTCATTTAATGTGCCTGAGAGAGGTATTATTATACCCATCTGACATGTGAAGAAACCAAGGCCCAGAGAGGTTAAATGACTTGTTTGAAGACACTGAGCAGGCAAATATTGGAGCTGGGACATGTCTCTTACAGTGCATGGCCCATTTTCTTTTTTCCACTCTAGTGGCGAGTCTTTTAAAAATTCTTTTTATTTCTAATTTAATTGCCTTATTGTGGGAGAACATTCTCCAATGACATCTATTCTTTGAATTTGTTGGAGACTTCTCTGTGACCTAGTCCATGGCATGTTTCTATAAATATTCCCTGTTTACTTGAAAAGACTGGATGTTTTCTGCTAGTGCAGGGTTATATATATCCATTAGATCAAGCTTGTTAATTTGGTTGTTTAAATCTTCTTTATCTTTCCTAATCTTTGGTCTGCTGAATCTATCAGACAACATTAAAAACCGCCCACCATGATTATATATTTGCCAAATTCTTCTTGTCATTCTCGTAGTTTTGCTTTATGCATACAAATACATGATTTTTACATTTTCCTGGTAGATTGTTCTAATTACTATTATGAAACATCCCTCTTTGTCATTCTTAATGCTTTTTCTCTTAACTCCTATTTATCTAATCCAAATATTTTGGCTGGATATTTGCTTAGAATATACTTTTGTCCCCCATCACCTGCTTTTATGCCTTTCTAGGTGATTTTGTTTTATGTATGCTTTTGGTAACTGGTTCAGGTTTTTGTTTTTAAAGCATTCAGACAAATGCTGTCTTAATAGCAAGTTTCATTGTGAGCACCACTGAGACTAGACTTATTTTTTGTCCCCTGATTTTGTCCTCTTTCATATTCCTTTACTTTGTTCCTTTCTTCATTCTTTCCCTTCCTTCAGAGGGACTGATAAATTTTTCTAGGTTCCCTTTCACTCCTCTGCTGGTTTGCTAGCTAGAAGATCATATTTCTCTTCCTTTCATATTTATCCTTAATATTTCAACATACATATTTAGCAAAATAGTTTTCTAATAATATGGCAAGTTATGTCGCATTTCTATCCTTCTGCTGGAAGTGACAGGAACCTCCCTGTGTTGGGACAACTCAGTGACTGTCACCCCATCGTGTTATTTTGTGTAGAGTTTTGGTTTTACCTCTTGCGCCATCTCTCTATCCACCCCCCATATCTACAGATCCACTCCCCTGTCTGTCTCTCGCTGTCTGTCCATCCATTTCTCTCCCTCCCTTCGCATTCATCCTTCCTTTCTGCTCCTCTGCCAGGGATCCGGCTCTGCTCGCCAGTTTGCACTGCTCTTCTGGTTCTGCCCCACAGACATGTTCGTCCTGTTTTGGAATCTGGCTGTGACTTATTTTTGCTTTTTTTTTTTTTTTAATCTATCATCATTATGTATTGGGAGTAGCAGAAGTGTGTCAGAGCTTGCAGTTACTGTCCTGTGTGGAATTCTCTAGAATGATTTTTAAAGTATCCTAAGTAGTCTCTAGGGGTCTCAAGAGAAACCTCCTGACTGAAAAGTACAAGTCTTTTGTTGTTATTTGTTACACATGAATGGACTTGCAAGTCTACAGTCCTTAGTCCTTAACACGTAACACACCTTTGTAAAAATCACAACATGCCAGGTGGCTGCAGCCCTACAGCTTGCAAGGGGAGGGCAGATGGCGTTTCAGTCCTCGCTCACCCCTTTGGCAGATGCCTTTGTGTAGCACATAAACCAGATTTCCCCGCGCAGTGGCTCTGTTTACAAGGAACCTTATTAAGTGGATCATTAAGGGTTATTAATTAATGCTTGGTACTTATAAGCTACAATTAGCATGTTGTTAGAATTTACCAATGGTAAATTTGGAATTCTGTTGATTACTAACTGTCAATAATCAAGGGAATTTCAAAACACTAATAGATACTACCAGTGTTGTGCTGATAAGTATATAACACTTCACTGATTTCTGTAGTGTAAAAACTTCCAGCACAGCTGGTTTCAAGCTATCACTGTGTTGATATCATGGGAAGACATACATACAGTCGTCTGCAGCACAGCCTTGGATTACACTGGATGAGTATCACATAAAATAGGACATTAATACTTTTATTTCAATTATTAGTGATAATTTTGAAACTGGATTTTCAAAGTTAAAAGAATAAGCAGTCCAAAAAATTATCAAATAATCACCACCAACTTGAGGTCTTGTGCTTGAGGATTGAATAGGTGTAGGATAGCCAGTGACTGCAAGAGAGAGCAGCACTCTCTGATCTGAGGGGCAGATGACAAAGTCTGTCTGTAAATTATTTTATCTGCACCCTGTAGAGATGAATGGCTCCACTCTAGGAATAGTATTTTAAAAATGTAACCTTTATTTAGAAAATTGTAACTTGTTTTCTAAATAAAGATATTACTGTGGGCACTTGAATGTTTTCCATCTTTTCAATGTGCAATGTCCTTTTTCCATTGGAATTTGGGTCATCTTTGCTACCTCCATCTGGTATTTGCCTTTCAAGAGCTGTCCTGTCAACCAGGTACATCTCATTTTTATGCTTCATGTATTTGGTATCATACTCAGTCTTGTAATCTAGTATACTACTTTGGACCTCATGGCTGCCTTAACTTATCAGTGTATTCTTTTTGTAGTTATGATGGAATGATAAGTTTTACTTTTTTCATCTGAGCATGTCATGACATTTTCCTGAATATTAAATTGGCATTGTTGACAGTACTTTGCGTTATTTAGCAAAGTGATGGACTGGAACACAGCATTTACTCCACTGAGTTTTACATTTCTGGTAAAAACTTGGAGAAAGATAAATGTGAAATCCTTTCTTTTCCCTCTGCTTTTCTTTAGAATGTCATTGCTCTTAACTTGAAAGGGGTAGGTAACTGGTAGACATGCTTTTAACTGAATATATTTGCGAATTCATCTTTTATAATTTTATCTGGAATATTTTGGTAATTCTCTTCCTCAACTCTACTTTCTCTACCCTTTAACAGGTCTCCACAGTGACTGCCCTGGTGTGCTTGATTTTCTTCCTGTGTTGCAATGTCCCAGATTGAATTTTGCCAAAAATATAAATATGGAATTTGCCTTCAAGCGAAGGTAAACCAGTTCCCCAGTAGCAATGTTTTGTTTAGTTTTCAATGTTGACAGATGGCAAATGTTTTCAGTGATTCCATATACCACACTGCACAGAATACACACATTGCAACAAACGTCAGAATTCCTAGTAACATTTTTCCAAATGGTGGTCATCAAAATGTTCATCTGGAGATATTAATAGCTATAGGAAGAAAACTTTGTTCCATGATCAAATAAGTTTGGGAAAGGCAACACATTTTATTTTCTCTTGACAATTTACAATACTTGTTTATGCATTAAAGTTGGTAGTCCACTAGTTAAAAACAAAATAAAACAAAAAATAAAGCCTTTCTCTCAGTTTCTCTCTCTCTCTCTCTCTCTCTCTCTCACACACACACACACACATGCACACATACAAATTATTTGACCCAGTACTTACCATATATTTTGAGAAGAATTTTTTTCACACTGTGTCTATAAATACCATTTGAAAGAATGCTCTGTGTAATACTGGTTTGGGAAATTTGCTCTAAATTCATTGACTAATGATGACCATATGTGGACTCTTGTAGGTTTTATTGTTGCATTCATGATGGGAATGAGCAGCATTTTTACACTGTTTAAGCAACAGCCCCTCAAACTCATTCTAAAAATAAATAAAATTATTCTTGTATTTATCTATGTGCACTTTGGTGCATGTAGTTGAACATGAATGTGATTATGTTTAATGAAGGAAAACCTGAGGGCAATTTTGCCTCTTATAAACATTTCACACAGAGAAGAAAGTTTGCATGTATATTTATTTCATAACAAGTGAGAATTGTGGCAATCTGTCAGTGAAGTTTTGTGTTTACTATTGTATATTATTGGTTATCAATGAAGTTGTAAGCATTGCAACTTTATGTATGCAACTATGTTGCATTTTCTAGAAGACATGGTTGAGCAGTTATAACTTGTGAATAAATGATTCAGAAATATCTTAGTAAAGGGATGAAATGCCTTGGGAAATAAAACATCTTTCATGATCCTTATCTGGAGAAAAAATAAATCAAAAGATTATAGCCCCGGAACAACTAACACCAGAAATATCACTTAAACTAATTTAATTATTTTAATACTAAGCTTAAATAACTTAGCATATGGCAAGCAAAAGATGGTCATTTAAAGGAATTTTTATCAATAGAAAAATAGACAAAAAGGAATTTTTATAAAATAGAAAAGTAGAAAAAAAAATAAAATCCACTCAGTTATATCACCTAAATATAAACATTGTTAAAATTTTAGGTATATTTCTTTTGAGTTCTTTTCTGTGTGTTACTTTTCTTGTTTTTTTTTTTGTTTGTTTCTAAACAGAGTACAGAGACATATTACTGTGAAAGTAATACATCTCCAACTTCATTACTTAAGTGGCTCTCACTTATTTTTTTTTATTTCAGCATATTATGGGGGTACAAATGTTAAGGTTATGTATATTGCCTTTGCCCCCTTCCCCCCTAGAGTCAGAGCTTCAAGCATGTCCATCCCCCAGACAGTACACAGTGCACTCATTATATATGTATATACCCATCCCCTCCTCCCCCTCCCACCTGCCTGACACCTGATAAATGTTATTACTATATGTCCACTTAGGTGTTGATCAGTTAATACCAATTTGCTGGTGAGTACATGTGGTGCTTCTTTTTCCATTCTTGGGATACTTCACTTAGTAGAATGGGTTCCAGCTCTATCCAGGAAAATACAAGAGGTGCTATATCACCATTGTTTCTTATAGCTGAATAGTACTCCATGGCAAACATATAACCACATTTTATTAATCTACTCATGTATTGATGGGTACTTCTGTTGTTTCCACATCTTTGCAACTGTGAATTGTGCTGCTATAAACATTTGAGTGCAGGCATCCTTTTTATAGAGTGTCTTTTGTTCTTTTGGGTAGATGTCCAGTAATGGGATTGCTGGGTCTAGTGTCTCTCACTTATTAAAAAAAACCTTCCTAAGCTTGGGAGAGACACTAGCTATGTGTTATTAACATGGTCACATGTTTTTGTAAGCTTTGCGAAGTTACTATGGATTAACTGGAATTGTTGAGACCTCTGTCTCTTCCCACTCAGACATCCATTCATCATGCTTCTTCTCATATCATGGTGATGAAGTGGCAGCAGGAATTTGGGGGATCTGGCTGAGAGAAGTTGAGTTGTGGATGCATTAGGTTGGGATTCAGTCGGCTGTGTTTAAATGGCTCACAGCCACTTCTATGGATCTGATGTCCAGGAATATGCCTTTCCGCTGACCTATCTAGTACTCTGGCTTGACACTGCAGGGGCAGACGTTGTACTGCAGCACGCACATGTCCTTTGGTGCATGGCACAGAAGAATATGAGTAGTGGAAGAAAAAACAAGATTTGACGTTTTGGAGCCAAAAGTTACATTCCCATCAGCAGACGTGAACAATTGTGAGCTCATCAGTCAATTCTCTTTGATGCCTAGTCAAATCACCAGAGAATTTCAGAGAATTACACTGATACGTAATTCAAAATCCTGCCATTTTCACTTAGAAATTATACCACTAGAATTTTCCATATTAAAATGGCTTTTATACATTTTTTTATGTGCTGCCATAATATACAATTCAGCTTAAGTCAACTCAGCGTTCTGTGCTGATATCCTCGTATGTGCGGTGAATTGTACTCTGCAACTTATTTCTGGAGCAACTCTGATGCAGCTCTTCCTTTCTCAGCGCATCTTCTCTGGCTTGGCTTCTGTCTTTCGGGTTCAGGGATTCCTTTTTCCTAGGATACCTTCCCTTTCTGATTCTGCGTGACGGATCACTCCCCATCTTTTAAGATTACCCCCTGTCTCCCCCCACCAAAGCCTTCCTTGACTCCATGAATAATTAGCGTTCCCATAACATCATGAATTTCCCGTAACATGCATCGTGATTGACCTTGTACTGGATGATGGTTTTAATTTACCTATGAGTCTGACCCTCCAGTTTGTGAACACACAAGGAAAAAACAAAAACAAAAACAAAAACAAAAACACGGCTCTTCACCCCATTGAATATGTTGCCTTCCATGCTGCCTGAAATATAGTTATAATAAAATTTTATTAAAACAAAAAGGAGGGAGAGTACAAATATAAATACAGTGCAAATACAAATACAGTTGTACAAATTTGTACAGAGTACAAATACAAATACACTTGGGGCCAGAGATGTATTAAACAGCAACCTGCCTTCTAATGACAGGCAACTTTTTGATCTTACTTTGTTTTTATTTGGATACAGATTAACTGTAAACTTGATTTTATTCTACAGTTATTTCAAATTTTCTTATAGGAAATATACAATAAAACAGCATAATGTATGTTTTAAAAGAACAAAAGTTAATGAGTATATTAATTTCATTAGATTTGGCTGCAAGTGGCTAATATTTGCATAAACCAAATAATGATGGTGTAGGCAAGATATGCTTACTTTTTCTTAACCAAGTTGAAGCAGGTGGTGTAGGGCTGGTTAGGAATCCAGTGTCGTCAGAGACCCAGGCTCTTCCCATCTTATTGCTTTATGCCTATGTGACTTCCACTGTCACCTTATGGTCTAAGGTAGCTGCTCTTATGTCAGTGATCATGTCCACTTGCCAGTAAATAGGAAGGAGAAAAGGGAAGGAAGGGCATGCCTATTTCTGTAAGTGTACTTGCCAGACTTTGTTCTCATTTCTTCAGTGCATTTCATTGACCAGAATTTAAATACACGGCCACACCCAGCTGCAATAAAGACTAGAAACAATAGTCTTTGTTGTAGACATCCAAGAAAATTTGGGGATTCTTTTACTGAGAAGAAAGGGGAGAATGAACATTGGGGGGCAACTAGCAGCCTTTGCTGCGAGGTGGACAATAAGAAACATTTATCAGTTTCTATTACGTACATTAGTTCATTTGAGCCTCACAGCAAGTCTCTAAGGTCTATATTTTCCCCATTATGCAGATGGGCAAATCAGGCTCAAGAGGGTTAAATAACTTGTTCGAAGCCTCACAGATACTCAGTGATAGAAACAAGTCAAAATCAAATGTATCTGATTCTAGATTTCCTGCTTCTGGAGTGTGTGGTTAACATTGAAAGTTTTCAAAAGGGACATGGGTTTGCTTTCACTTACTCTCTGCTAATAAATTGTCACTCATGACATGTGTACAAATATTTGTGTGCTTTTCGAAATGGGCCAGGCAGACGGCAATAAGGTTATAACATAGGTATTTCATGTGCAGCCCGTTTACAAATATGAACAAAATGCTTTGGAATGCTTTAGAAAGAATGCACATTATAAAGCTCAATTTCCTTGGTTTCTGATGGTATTCGTTTTGAATAGTCACTTGTCTATTGTTTTAAGTCAACTTTTCCCCCATCGTACAGCTTTGGAGGTTATATATTTTACTTTTATTCTTTAGTAATTATCTTAAAAATATTAAAACTCTGTTTTTACTTAAGAAGTCTAAGGTTAAGCAACAACTCAATCTTCTAAAATATGAAAGCCTTATGACATTTTAATCTAAATTATCCTCTCCCATCTTCCATGGCATTTTTTTTTTAGTTCCAACTTGTTTTTAACACTCTCAATTATCATCATAATTAATTAGAATTACAAAAATATTTTACCGTTGTGCTTTCTTAAGAATGCATCTTGTATCCTCATTTCTTTCTCAGTTCCAATTCCTTCTCAATGTGTTACTCTTTAGTAATCTTTCATTGTGGGTCCATGAGTAGTGAATTATTTTGATATTTATATTTCTGAAAATGTTTTAATTTTCTCCTTCCTTTTGATTGATATAATCAGTTTTACAGTATTTTTCTTCCCCCTCAGCTCTTTTATAATAAGATATTACTGAATTATTTTCTGCTAACTATTGTTGCTATTGCTAATGGAAAGTCTGAAGTGAGTCTATTGTTGGGGTTTCTTTTTAAAGGAAATTTTTTTTTTTTTTTTGCTTTTTAGAAGCTCTTAAGATTTAAAAACAAATTGGAGTTCTATGATTTCACTGGGATGTGTTTAAGTGTGGATTTGTGTTTGTTTACCCTGCTTGGGATTTATAATGCATTAAAATTTTTTTTAATTAAATGACTATTTTTTAGGGTAGTTTTAGGCTTATGGAAAAATTGAGCATGTGATACAGTGGTCAGTACTGATTCATTTTTGTTAACTGAAGTTCATAGTTTATAGTTAAACTACCACCTCTGTGACCCTGAGACAGCAGGAGCAACCCCTCCTTTTCCTCCTCCTCAGCCTACTCAATGTGAAGACAACGAGGATGAAGACCTTTAGGATGATCCACTTCCACTTAATGAATAGTAAATATATTTTCTTTCCCTTATGCTTTTCTTCTTTTTTTTGAGACACAGTCTCACTCTGTTGCCCATACTAGAGTGCCGTGGCATCAATTTAGCTCACAGCAACCTCAAACTCCTGAGCTCAAGCAATCCTCCTGCCTCAGCCTCTTGAGTAGCTGGGACTACAGGCATGCGTCACCATACCTGGCTAATTTTTTCTATATTTTTTTAGTTGTCCAGCTCATTTCTTTCTATTTTTAGTAGAGATGGGTTCTCACTCTTTCCCAGGCTGGTCTTGAACTCCTGAGCTTAAATGAGCTATCTGCCCTGGCCTCTCAGAGTGCTAGAATTACAGGGCTGAGCCACAGTGCCTGGCCAGATTTTCTTAACAATTTCTTTACTCTAGCTTACTTTACTGTAAGAATATAGTATATAACACATATAGTAGACAAAATATGTTTTTAATTGACTGTTTCTGTTATCACTAAAGCTTCCAGTCGACAGTAGGCTATTAGTAAGTAGTTAAGTTTATGAGGAGTCAAAAGTTATGTGCAGATTTTCAACCCCTAACCTCGTATTGTTCAAGAGTCAACTGTACATTAGAATTCACTCTTTGTACAGTTCTATGGATTTTGACAAATGCATGTGGTATCATGTAGCCACTGTTACGGTATCATAAAGAATAGTTTCAATGTCTTAAAAATCTCCTGTGCTTCACCTGTTCATGCCTCCTTTCCCCGAAATCACTGACAACCACTCATCTTTTACTGCCTCTACAGTTTTCCCTTTTCTGGAGTGTCATATAATTGGGATCATATGGTATGTAGCCTTTTTAGATTGGCTTCTTTCATTTATCAATATGTATTTAAGGTTTCTCCGTGTCTTTGCGTGGTCTGATAGTTCATTTCTTTTTCTCACTGAATAATATTTCATTGTGTGTATGTACCACAGTTTATTTATCCATTCACCTGTTGAAGGACATCTTGGTCCTCTCCCACTTTTGGAAATTATGAGTCAAGCTGCTGTGAAAATTTGTGTGCAGGTTTTGGTATGGACATAAGTTTTCATCTCCTGTGAGTAAATACCTAAGAGTGTGACTGCTGGATTATATGGTAAAATTATACTTAGCTGTATAAGAAACTGCTAATCTGACTTCCAAAGTAGCTGTAATATTTTGCATTTCCACCAACAATGAATGAGAATTTCTGTTACTCCATATCTTCATTGCATTTGGTGTTGCCAGGTTTTAGATTTAGCCATCCTAGTAAGTATGTAGTGGTAATCACAGTTTTAATTTGCAATTTCCTGATGACAAATGACAATGAACATCTTTTCACATGCTTATTTGCCATCTATATATCTTCTTTGGTGAAGTGTCTGTTTGATTTTTTGCCCATTTTTTAATTGGGTTTTTAAAAAAATTATTATTATTGAGTTTTAAGAATTCTTTGTATATTTCAGATGCAAGTCTTTTGTCAAATACTTGCTGTCTATGGCTTACATTTTGATTCTCTTAAAAGTGTCTTTTGAAGATCACATATTTTTAATTTTAATACATTTTGAGTATACTCAAAGCATTCTCCATAACAAAAGCTTACTTGCAAGAAAGAGAGTTCACCAAACCCCTGCCAGAATTGGGAGAAGGGAAATTAGCTCATTGTACCCCAGTGCCCAGTGTCTCACCTAAAGGGCTCTTTAAGGACTTGATTTATAGGGTCTATGCAATCCCAATCAGGATGTGCTATATCACCGTTGTTTCTTAGAGCTGAATAGTACTCCACGGTATACATATACCACATTTTATTAATCCATTCTTGGATTGATGGGCACTTGGGCTGTTTCCACAGCCTTGCGATTATGAATTGTACTGCTATAAACATTCGAGTGCAGGTGTCTTTTTTGTAGAGGGTCATTGGATCTTTTGGGTAGATGCCCAGTAATGGGATTGCTGGGTCAAACGGTAGATTCACTTGTATCGCTTTAAGGTATCTCCATATTGCTTTCCACAGAGGTTGAACTAGTTTGCAGTCCCACCAGCAGTGTAGGAGTGTTCCTCTCTCTCCGCATCCATGCCAGCATTTGTTATTTGGAGACTTTTTGATAAAGGCCATTCTCACTGGAGTTAAGTGATATCTCATTGTAGTTTTGATTT
>VSMD01033970.1:0-16166 GCA_008750895.1 Mirza zaza
AAGCAATCCTGCTGCCTCAGCCTCCCAAGTAGCTGGGACTACAGGCATGTGCCACCATGCCCGGCTAATTTTTTCTATATATATTAGTTGGCCAATTAATTTCTTTCTATTTATAGTAGAGATGGGGTCTCGTTCTTGCTCAGGCTGGTCTTGAACTCCTGAGCTCAAATGATCCGCCCACCTCGGCCTCCCAGAGAGCTAGGATTACAGGCTTGAGCCACCGCGCCCGGCCTCTTTCTTTCTTTTTAAGATATAGAGTCTTGCTACATTGCCCAGGCTGGGATCAAATTCCTGGCCTCAAGCAATCATCCCACCTCAGCCCGTAAGTAGCTGGAAAAATAAGCATGTGCCATCATACCTGGCATGAAAGTGATCAATTATTGATTGTGGCCACAAAGAGGCAGGGAATATATGATTCATGACACAAGGCTGCAAAGTTTCAGAACATGAGGAGCAAAGCCAAAATTTTGAGTTCCCAGAATGAAAAACAAGCCACATACAAAGAAAAAGGTGACAAAATTGCCTCAGAGTCTTCAACATAATAGTAAACCAATGCCTTCAAAATACTGAGTAACACTATTGCAAACAAGTATTTGTTACCCAGCCAAATTATCAATCAAGAGTTAAGGAAGAATAAAGACATCTTCAGACAGACAAGATTTCCCACACATCCTTTTTCAGGAAGCTACTACTTCTATCATAATGAAGGAATAAAGCAAAATGGGAAAAAGCTGTAGGGTATTACTATTTTCCATTATATCCTATGTGATCAGTTGCGTGTATAACTTTGAAAGAAAAATCTAAAAGGCTAGTCCAAAGGCAGTGAGTTATAGCAATTGATTGTTCACAGTCAGTTACAGATCCAACTCCATGTTCTACTCTTTCCCCCCCTTATCACTACTGCACTTGATCATTCTTTAAAAAAAATCTAAAAAATTAATCAAATACAATAAAAGCTACACACAAGGGATTTGTCCAAGTCATACAGAACAATTAACCACGTAAAACGATATTTTAAATCTAATATATTTTTAAATAAGCTTATTACAGAGCAGGATATTTTTAATTAAGCTTATTACTTTTCTTTTTATTTTTTTTTTATTTTTTATTTTTTTTTTGAGACACAGTCTCACTTTGTTGCCCAGGCTACAGTGAGTGCCGTGGCGTCAGCCTAGCTCACAGCAACCTCAAACTCCTGGGCTCAAGCAATCCTCCTGCCGCAGCCTCCCAAGTAGCTGGGACTACAGGCATGCGCCACCATGCCTGGCTAATTTTTTGTATATATATTAGTTGGCCAATTAATTTCTTTCTATTTATAGTAGAGATGGGGTCTCGCTCTTGCTCAGGTTGGTTTTGAACTCCTGAGCTCAAACGATCCTCCCACCTCGGCCTCGCAGAGAGCTAGGATTACAGGCGTGAGCCACCGCGCCCGGCCATTACTTTCCTTTTTAAATAGGAAAGTAAACTAAACTTACTTCTAAATAAAATTATATACTAATATTGGCTAGGCACGGTGGCTCACGCCTGTAATCCTAGCACTCTGGGAGGCCAAGGCAGGTGGATTGTTTGAGCTCAGGAGTTCGAGAGCAGCCTGAGCAAGAACAAGACCCGTCTCTACCAAAAATAGAAAAAATAGCCGAGCATGGTGGCATATTCCTGTAGTCCCAGCTATTCAAGAGGCTGAGGCAGGAGGATTGCTTGAGCCCAGGAGTTGGAGGTTGCTGTGAGCTAGGCTGATGCCACGGCACTCACTCTAGCCTGGGCAACAAAGTGAGATTCTGTCTCAAAAAAAAAAAAAAAAATTACATTAATATTAATTAGGTACTTCTTTGAAGTATTTCTGCCTTAAAAGTTGAGAAAAATTGAACATCAGTAACTATAAACAAAAGCACTTCATAAATAAAACGAGAGAAAAGTCTGCCTCTGTGAATTACATACAAAAGAAACAAAGACATATCAGAAGTTTTTTAGTTATAAAGTTCTTGATTCCAGCCATTCAAAAAGAAAAAGCTGGCCATCCTAAACACCCTCCAGAAAAGAATGGTCTAGAATGTTCACCAAAATGCAAATGCAACAAAAAAGAGAGAGCGCGGGTGGGCGTGTGTAATCACATGAGGGAAAAACAGACAGAGAGCCAGAGGCTAAAATTTGTATATGTCATATAGTTGAATAGCAAGGGAGAAAATCTCCACATAACTGCAAGATAGTGTTGCCTGGATTCTTCCACCCTCCCATTTCATTTAAGCTGATTTAATCACTAAATTAATCCCTGAAATTACTTATGCATAATCACACTGTCATAAATTTTAGTATACATCATTCTCACAACTTTAGAAAAGTTAACTGCTAAAAGAAGTCTTATAAGTAACATTTTTCCACTTCAGGATAACCTTTAAAAATACAATAGAATTAAAATATTTTAATATCTTCTTCTTAAAAAGATTTTAAAGTATCCAAACATGATTAATATGGTTGGCTTTTCACTGCACATGCAAAAACATTCTTGTGTGAACAAAGAAAAGCGAATGAGAAAATATAACCTTTAGAAAGCTCAAAGTATTAAATAACCCAAAATTTAGCCATCTAACATAACATATTTAATAACATATTTAACACAAAAACATGTTTGAATTTTTAAAATAAATATAAAGCATATAAACTATTTAAATACATTAGGAAGTATTCTCTATTAAAGTGGAGATGAAAAGTTAAAAGCCAAAAATTCCACTTTTCACAATAGCTGTAGATGCAAAGAGCAGTCATCTACAATAGAGATAATAGTGAAAACCAAGCTCTCCAAGGCAGTAAAGTATAAATGAGAAGAAGGGCAAAGGCATGAGAACAGGGACTTGAGGAATACCCACAGAAGAAAGCTAAGCCAGAAACACAACAAAGACAGCACAGTCAGCAAGGAAGGGATCTGGGAAGAAAGATGCCATGAAAACCAAGAGTGAAAAGGGCTTCAAGAAAGAGCCAGGAGAGGCAGTGTCTAAATTGAGATCAAAGAAGATGAAGATAAATCAAAACCACAGCAGAAAGTGAATGAACATATTGAAATGGTTAAGATTACCTATTTCCATCTCAACTGACAGAGTTAAGAGTTTATCTTGTGGAGAGGAGGGGAAGGGGAGTGGACACTGGGAGGAAAACAAACTTTAGTTATCATTCTTTCTGTCTGTAGTCCAAGACCAACAAAAGAGAAACTCTTTCTGAATGATTTGTTTTTGCTTAAGGGGTACACTCACCAAAATGTGGAGCAGGCAAGATTCTAGCTGCTCGAATTGGGCCATGTCGTACAGAGAAGAGCTCCTGTGCTTCCCCACTGATCTGCATAAGAGAAGACAGAAAAAAATCCAGTAAATGAAAATGCAGGTCACACCATTATTATATGAAAATAAGATCTCCTGAATTTTATAATTTTTTGTCTAAAGCATATATATACACATACACATATACACCCACATACATTTATGGTTGGTCTTGCATTTTAAATATACTCATACCTTAAATTACCACAAGCAATTTTAGAAAATTATAACAGTACACAATTAATACAAACAAAAAAAGGTCTGTTCTAGAAGTCTATAATTTTTATCTTTTTAAACTATTAGAAATCTGTGCAGTTTCTGCACAACTGCCTTCCATTTCATAGCAAAGCAACCATGATACTATTCCAAAAGCTCGACTTGAATATTGTAGCAACTTTAACAAATATGTTGTAAATGCAAAAAAGCAATATATATTGCAAAGAAAACATAATTGAAATGTGAATAACTTAGGTAGCAGTTATGGTTCTGAAACTCATTTACTGTTAACCTTGAATAAATCATTTATCCTCAATAAGCCTATATTCTTTGACAATTAAAAAATGAGAAGGAAAAGCTGCCAAAAAGACCTCCAGAATACTTTTAATTTCAATCCTCTGTGAACAAGTTACATGCAAGCAACATTAAAAGTTATTTTTATTATACACATAGATCAAACACTGCATGAAAGTACATTAACTTTGAGTCATATCAGACTTACTCCTCAGATATAAAGAGTACAGTATACTACCCATCCAAAGGGTAAAAGAGGTGTGCTAATATGTGTCAAGTGTGAAAACAACTGCTTTTCAAGTGTTAAGTGAAGTACTGAACAGATTAAACTAGAATTAGTTAAGAATGGCTTCCCAGACTTACTACATGTGGTACTACTATAGTTCTCAATACATTTTCATAATTGCCTTATGTTTGATGGAATGTCAGAGAAAATGGCAAACATTATAAAACTAGTTCTAAATACCCAAAAACATACAACATATGTAATAAAGATAAAAATTCAATAGAGGAAACATACTGAAGATATTTTTTTAAATAGGCCTGCCAAACAAGCAGTTTAAAATATCAAAAATGTATACATTATAAAATAAAAGGCTTATAAATATTACAATATTAAACTATAAATCTACAGAGCTGCCTTTTAGAGTAATTACCTTTTTAGATTTTCAGTTTGTCTTCTATCTGAACTTAAGAGCTGAAAACTGTAAATATTTTTGTTTCTTATAAATGTTAAATTATGGCAATGCCTAAAGAGCCATCACATTCATTTTGCTTAAGATAATTACCACAACTTATTTAATGGCTGCAGTGACAAATCTTTCCGTAACACTTGGGATGCAGAAGATGTGAGGAATGCTAGAACTGTGCAACAATAGCACCACCTAACACCAATGAAACACACAGAAGCTATAAATTCAGTATAGCACACTGTAAGAACTTACATGCTCTGCAAATTCCTTTGTAACCTTTAATTTTTTTTTTTTTCTGGAGACAGAGTCTCACTCTGTTGTCCTGGTTAGAGTGCCACAGCGTCAGCCTAGCTCACAGCAACCTCAAACGCCTGGCGAGGAGTTTGGCAGAGCCTACTGAGTAGCTGGGACTACAGGCATGCGCCACCATGCCTGGCTAATTTTTTCTATATATTTTTAGTTGGCGAATTAATTTCTTTCTATTTATAGTAGAGACGGGGTCTTGCTCTTGCTCAGGCTGGTTTCGAACTCCTGACCTTGAGCAATCCGCCTGCCTCAGCCTCCCAGAGTGCTAGGATTACAGGCATAAGCCATTGTGTCAGGCCTGTAACCTTTAATTTTAAAAATGAACACCATAGCCATTATAGTCTACATTTGATTATAACAGAACTGAATTTAAAATTTAGAAAAAGCCATAAAAGGTTACTTTGTTCAAACTCCCACCCAATGCAATAATCATACAGTCTCTAAAATCTAAAAATTTCAATCTCTTTGATTTTAAGCACACATATGGTAAAAGATGTAACACTAATGTAATCTAATTATATTACAGGTGGTTTATTGGATATTTCACCCACCTAACATCAGAAATTTTAACAATAGCCAAAAGAATAAAAACACTGCCAAGTCATTTACATTTTGACCATAAATTATGCAACACATAAATAACACTCTTTTCCAACATACTTGCTATTTCTATTAATAAGAAGATTAAACATAAGCTTTAAAATAATATTATAGAACTTACATTGAAATTATTATTCAGAGTAATGAAAAATACTTCTCACCTATAAGGTTTACACTTATAACAAATGACAGTATTCTGACACAAAATCTACTGCTCTATATTATTATTTCTACATGCCAGGGGTCTAGCATTTAGCTTTTGGTTCTCTCAAAGCCTAAATGTTAAAAAAGTATAATCATATTTAACTGAGCTGTTGTATACAATTATACTAAAAAATAAAACAAAACTGTCTTAGGCCAGGCATGGTGGCTCATGCCTGTAATCCTAGCACTCTGGGAGTGCTGAGGCAGGAGGATCGCTCAAGGTTAAGGAGTTCGAGACCAGCCTGAGCAAGAGCAAGACCCCGTCTCCACTAATATAGAAAGCAATTAATTGGCCAACTAAAATTATATAGAAAAAATTAGCCAGGCATGGCGGCTACATGCCTGTAGTCCCAGCTACTTGGGAGGCTGAGGCAGAAGGATTGCTTGTGCCCAGGAGTTTGTGGTTACTGTGAGCTAGGTTGACACCATGGCACTCTAGCATAGGCAACAGAGTGAGACTCTATCTCAAAAAAAAACAAAAACAAAAACAAAACAAATCTGTCTTGGCATACTCACTATATGATAAAGATTTACCACTGTTTTTAATATGCAAGAGTTTACTTTGACATAGAAAAACATTTTGAAATCTGAACACACCATGCTTTGCAGCAAAACAATTTTCAAAACAAACCTAAATGTCTATTATCCTAAGCTTCTATTCTAAATCCCTCTTTATATGTAAAGTAACAGGTGAGAAAAAACATTAGGACTGATTATAAAATGCACCCACATTCATTGCCCATTCTTCACTACCTCTAAGTTAAGGTTCTAGAATCTTTGTTTAATTATAACAGGGGAGAGGGGGGAAAGTATTATGTTTCATTTATAGATATTTGTGAATATATTAAAATCATGATTGTGCAACCTACTGAAATTATAAGTGTAATTCTAAACTATCAGCCCTTTCTCTCAACCCTGGATCCCCACCAGAGCCCACCCCATAAAATAAAATAAAATAAAATAAAATAAAATAAAATATTCTCAACTATCCTATGTGAGTCTCAAATGGCAAACTTCCTATAGGACAGAACTCCCTAAATGTGATGTGCAAACTTTACATTAGAATACCACTGCAGAACATAAACAGTGCTAAAAAAGTGTACACAGACAGGATGTGAACATTTTAGAAAGGATACACAGAGGATGGACATGTCCTTCCACGCTGCTTTAGTTATTCTGAATTGCCTCTAATAATTTTATAAAGTATGTTCACTGATAATTTTGCTTTAAAATAAATGAGTGTCAAAACTGATTTTTTTAAAAGTCAACACATTTTCTCAAAAGTGAATCTTACGTTTCTTAAGAAGAGTTCATTGAATGAAAATGGCAAAGAATCTCAGAGATAAGGATTTTATAAGATCCTGAAAAGAATTATGTGAAGCTGTAAATTCAGTTTTAAACCAACAACAACATACAAAAGAGCAGAACTACAAGGAAGGAGTGTACAAAGCAGTGTTCCAACTTCCTGGCAACTGTGTTAACTTGGGGAGAGGAGCAAACTGGGAGGAAACCTCTCCAAGAGCTCCTCATGATCTCTGCCTTTGTTCTTACTGGCATTTTAATTTCTGATGACAGACTTTTGTTGTTTGGGGCATAAACCGGACGTACCAGTTTGGAGGCACAATAAAGAGAACAAAGAATGATTTGTTCACACTGTAGGAAAAAAAATCTTTTCCAACCATAGAAAATAGCTTTCGCATGGTGAAAATATGCAAATGACATACCAAACCAAAAAATGGGATGGGGGGAGTACAATTTTAGAATCTGACAACTCAATCTAAGGCAAAAGGAAATTACAACAGCCAAGACGATAATAAACACACAGAAAAGGCTATAAAACTTCTGGAAGGGCTTTTAGAATTCTCTGAAAGCAACTGAAGTTCAACTAGTCCTCAGAGCCAAACTTGTTTCTGAAATCCTGGTAACTTTTAATAGACTATCTGACTATAATATAGAAAATTCAACCAAATACCAAGGACAATAAAAATAATGCTCTACAATGCCACAGAATTAGGATAAGATTACCTATTCAGATCTCTACCTTCCCCTGCAGACCATTAGTTAAATGGATATTTGTGGTCTGCAAATGATTTTTTAAGTAAACTTCACTGAAAGATAACAAACACAGAAAAAGTATGTAACTCATAAGTATCTGTATAGCTTAAGGAGTTTTCAATGTTAATATACCTCTGTACTGACAGACATCAAGAAACAATAGAGACGAGGCCTAGTGGCTCAAGCCTATAATCCTAGCACTCGGGGAGGCCTAGGCAGGAGGACTGCTCAAGGTAAGGAGTTTGAGAACAGCCTGAGCAAGAGCAAGACCATCTCTACTACAAAACAGAAAGAAATTAGCCAGACAACTAAAAATATATAGAAAAAATTAGCCGGGCATGGTGGTGCATGCCTATAATCCCAGCTACTTGGGAGGCTGAGGCAGAAGGACTCCTTGAGCCTAGGAGTTTGAGGTTGCTGTGAGCTAGGCTGATGCCAAGGCACTCTAGCTCGAGCAACAGAGCCAGACGCTGTCTCAAAAAAAAAAAAAAGAAAAAGGCCGGGCGCGGTGGCTCAAGCCTGTAATCCTAGCTCTCTGGAAGGCCGAGGTGGGCGGATCCTTTGAGCTCAGGAGTTCCAGACCAGCCTGAGCAAGAGCGAGACCCCATCTCTACTATAAATTGAAAGAAATTAATTGGCCAACTAATATATATAGAAAAAATTCGCCGGGCATGGTGGCACATGCCTGTAGTCCCAGCTACTTGGGAGGCTGAGGCAGCAGGATTGCTTGAGCCCAGGAGTTTGAGGTTGCTGTGAGCTAGGCTGACGCCATGGCATTCACTCTAGCCTGGTCAATAAAGTGAGACTCTGTCTCAAAAAAAAAAAAAAAAAAAAGAAAAAGAAAAAGAAACAATACAATGGTCACAAGGTCCTGCCATGTCCCTTCCCAGGCATAACCCCAAATCAAGAATGACCATGACCACAATCCTGATTTGTAAAACCTTATATAAGCTCTTGTTCATCTTAATGTAAATGGGTTCACACAGTATATACTCTTGTGAATGGCTTTTTTCACACATTACTATCCTTATAAAATTAATTCATGTTGCCGCATGGGATTGTAGCTTTATAATTCTTGTTGCTATATAGATTTTCATTGTATGAAAATACTAAAATTTTATCCATTCTATTATTCATGGACCTCTGGGGTATTTTGAGTTTTTGGCTTCTAGTTTTTGGATCTTAAGATGTCAAGGAAAATTTGTGAAAGATTTTGAAATAGGAAAAAGATTACCGTGTGGTTTTTCACTGGATACAAAGAGTTAGTGGTAATGGATCCTCTGGTGTTATCTAATTCTAGAGATCAGACTTTTGTCTTTGGGGTATTTTACAATCCTCCGACAGAAAACTGAGAGTAATGCAATAGATTCTTGTGCACAGAAATGCAAATAAATTTTGTCTGGTAGAAGTACAATCAAATTCCACTTTGTAGAAAAGATGATACCAACCAGTACACTGTAATGCCAACAGGATATTAATGAGGTTTGCATCTATTAGGAACTTCATTTCAGTATTCCTAATTGCCTATATTTGATCTTTGCCTTCTACTTTAAGCGAGCTGCAGTAACTTCCCAAATTTCTCATTAATAAATAAGTTAAATAAAATCTAGAACATCTGTCGATTATATAGTTGTATGAGAATCATTTTACTATTTTGAAAATAACATCATAAAGAATATTACTACTGGCCGGGCGCGGTGGCTCACGCCTGTAATCCTAGCTCTCTGGGAGGCCGAGGTGGGCGGATCGTTTCAGCTCAGGAGTTCGAGACCAGCCTGAGCAAGAGCGAGACCCCATCTCTACTATAAATAGAAAGAAATTAATTGGCCAACTAATATATATAGAAAAAAAATTAGCCGGGCATGGTGGCGCATGCCTGTAGTCCCAGCTACTTGGGAGGCTGAGGCAGCAGGATTGCTTGAGCCCAGGAGTTGAGGTTGCTGTGAGCTAGGCTGACGCCACGGCACTCACTCTAGCCTGGGCAATAAAGTGAGACTCTGTCTCAAAAAAAAAAAAAAAAAAAAAGAATATTACTATGAATATTCTCACAAATGTCTTTGTGTAAACATGTACGTATATTTCTGTATTTCTTTTGGATATATATCTAGTAGAGTAATTGCTTCTATATAAAGATATTAGGGTAGGCATGGATACATACCTTTTATAATTTTTAATAAAACTGTTTTACAATGTGATTGTACCAATTTTACACTTCTACCAGCAATGTATGAGGGTTCTATCTATTCCACATCCTAGTCAACAACTAGTGGCAGCCATTCTGCTGGGTTTGCAGAATAAATTATGGATTTAAATCAATTGATGGACGCTGAATGAAATGCATAAATCAGCCTCCTATGGATATGTAATGCTGCCTAAAAGTAATTATATAAACAGATGGTCTTTATTTACAATGGCTCTTCATGAGGGCAGATGATGTAAGACTCTTGTCCTGAAGGACCCTTCATTTTCATAGATAGGTATGATATTATGGAATATGAATGAGATTCAAGGACTCATTTCAGCAGCTTTGGAAAAAAGTAGAGATTTTTTTTGTACCTAATAAAATTCATATCTTAACTCAAAGACAACAATGACCAATCCTTCCCTCAAATAAGGTACAATGGTTAGGTTATAACAACACAATGTTGCTTTAAGTAGAAAAATACTGATTTGTAAAAATTTAGCCTTTCAGTTTACAGTCTGGCATGTAAGGAGCTTAGAAGTCTTCACTTTGTCCTAACCACAAGTAAAAAGCTGAACAAACTAAAAAATCAACCACTCTTCTTATATCCATCAGAGAAATGAGGTCACAGGGCAAACCATAGTCTCAAAAATTAGAGAGACTTCTGAAGCTGAGATGGCCTCATAAAATAATTTTAAAAATTGGAGAGATAGGCGAATACACAGAATCACAATTTACAAGAGCAGAAATCCACAAGCAGAAACCTCTACATGAACCAGTATCAGGGTAGAAACACCTAAATTATGATTCACAAATTACTAGAGACTCAATGTGGACAAGCCAGAGATAAAAACTCCAGGGCAAACCAGTCCTAGGGCAACCCCTCACATTTATGTGTTTTATCTCCAGAAGCTATACCCAAGTCCTAACAGCAAATACTAAAGAAAATGAAAAGTCCCTTCAAACCCCTCTGGCAGTGGGTGTGAAAAATGGAACTATTTTAAAATATGTCAGAGCATTCTGACAGGCTTGTTCTCAGGAGAAACTATTTTATCACAGCCTATCCTGCTAGGGTTATATTAGAGCCTAACCTACTTGAGGAAAGAGAAATACCCAACTCTAGTTCCCTCTAGCCTTCTTGTCTTACCTAAGAAGGTTAAAAATATAATAAAAAACTGTGATGCACTTGAAAAGACTAAGACTTAATCATAGGATTACACAATGCTTCCCCACCCCACACACTACCACTGTATTACTAAAGGCCCATTTAACATATTTCCCTCCTTTTAATAATATATTAGAAAGCATACTAAAAGCCAAAAAACAATTTGAAGAGACTTAAACAAGTATCAGAACCACAGTCAGATATGATAAGCTCAGAGAAGAACATGTAGGATAAAGGCCCAAAAGAAAATCTACACCAAGGCATATCATTTGCAAACTTGAAAAAAATCAAAGATAAAAAAATCTTAAGGCTAGGTGCAGTAGCTCACACCTGTAATCCTAGCACTTCAGGAGGCCAAGGTGGGAGGATCATTTGAGGCCAGTAGTTTGAGACCAGCTAGGCAACATAGCAAGACCTGTCTCTACAAAACATTTAAAAGTTAGCCAGCTATGGTGGCTCATGCCTGTAGTTCCAGCTACTTGGGAGGCTGAGGAAGGAGGGACTCTTGAGGCCAGGAATTAGAGGTTACAGTAAGGTATGATAAGGCTATTGCAAAGAAAAGAAAGAAAGAAAAAGGCAGGAAAGCAGTAAGGCAAGAAGGGAAGGAAAGAAGAAGCCAAAGGGAAAAAACACCTGCTTATAGAGGAGCAAGGATAAGAATTGCATTGCCTTTTCCTCAAAAACGATACAAGCAAGAAGAGATATTTTAAGTATAGTATGGGGGAAAAAAACACCAACCTATAACTCCTCATCCTGCAAAATTAGCCTTCAAAACTGATTTTGAAGGACAAATAAAGACTTTCTCAAAGAGAAGTTGAGGGAATTTATTGCCAGTAGAGCTGCCTTGCCAGAAATGTTAAAACATGTTCTGCAGAGAAAGAAAACAATAAAGGTTAGAAATTGAGATCTACATAAAAGAATGAAAACACCAGAGTAGGAATAAGTGAAGGTAAAATAAAACTTCTATTTTTCTTAATTGTTTTAACAGATAATATTTTGTTCAAAATAATAGCAACAATGTACTCAATTATATATGCTTATGTATAGACATATATGTAGGTATATATATACACACAAACACACATATGTCCTTATGTATGCTTATATATATATAAGTGAAATAAATAACAGTAATGATATAAGAAAGAAGAGAGAGGAATTAGCAAATTTTTATTAATATTATGTACTGTACTACCCATGAAGCAATATAGCATTCTTTGAAAGTAGACTTGGATTAGTTGTAAATGTATATTGCAAACTCCAGGACAACCACTAAAACTAGTTTTAATTACGTAGTATAATTGATATGCTAAGAAAAGAAAGCATTATATAGAATACTCAATTAAACTACAAAAACCAGGAAAAGGGTAGAAGATAAAAGCAGGAATAAAAAAATAAGGGCAACAAACATAAAAGAGTAACAAATATGATAGATATTAATTCATCTATACCAATAAGCACCATAAATAATCAATGGTCTAAATATACCAACCAAAAAACAGAGATTGTGAATGTGTATTAAAATGTAAAATCCAACTATATGTTGTCTACAAGAAACCTACTTTAAAGATAAAGATACATACCGTGTTTCCCTGAAGATAAGACCTACCCATAAAATAAGCCCTAGCAGAATTTCTAAGCATTTGCGCGATATAAGCCCTACCCCGAAAATAAAACCTAGTGATTGGCGTGGCTACGCAGCATATCTGCACAACCCATGCATTTCGTCACAGAGCAGTAAAGACAACGAGCGGCCCTTCTCATCTGCCCCATGAGAGCTCTGTTGCTCAACATGAGAGATTGGGGCCAATGGTTCTAAAAGAAATACAGTTGTAAGAAATTCAGGATGGAATTCAGGGTTTGGAGAGTTATGATGATATTCCAGAAGAAGACGACTTAACTACATTTGAATAAATGTACATTGTTGTACCATACTTTAAAAAAATAACACATCCCCTGAAAATAAGCCCTAGAGTTTCTTCTTGAGGAAAAATAAATATAAGACCCAGTCTTAGGCCGGGCGCAGTGGCTCACGCCTGTAATCCTAGCACTCTGGGAGGCCAAGGCAGGAGGATCACTTGAGGTCAAGAGTTCGAGACCAGCTTGACCAAGAGCAAGACCCCGACACTACCAAAAAAAAAAAAAAAAATAGAAAGAAATTAATTGGCCAACTATAAATATATAGAAAAAATTAGCCGGGCATAGTGGCACATGCCTGTAGTCCCAGCTACTCAGGAGACTGAGGCAGGAGGATTGCTTGCATCCAGGAGTTTGAGGTTGCTGTGAGCTAGGCTGACGCCACGGCACTCATCTCAAGAACAAACAAAAAATAAAAGAGCACATGCAATACAACAGAGCAAGGATAGACTTTTCAACAAACAGTGCTGGAACAACTGGACATCCACATGCAATAAAATAAATGTAGACACAGACCTTACACCCTTCACAAAAATTAATTCAAAATGGACTGCAGATCTAAATGTAAAATGCAAAACCATAAAACTCTTAAAAAATAACAAAGGAGAAAACAGTTGTTGCTGGGTATGGTGACGGCTTTTGGGATAAACAAAAGGCACCATTCATGTAAGAAAAAAGTGATAAGCTAGACTTGCTTAAAATGTAAAACTCCCCGGCCAGGCGCGGTGGCTCACACCTGTAATCCTAGCTCTCTGGGAGGCCGAGGCGGGTGGATAGTTTGAGTTCAGAAGTTTGAAACCAACCTGAGCAAGAGCAAGACCCCGTCTCTACTAAAAATAGAAAGAAATTAATTGGCCAACTAATATATATAGAAAAAATTAGCCGGGCATGGTGGCACATGCCTATAGTCCCAGCTACTCGGGAGGCTGAGGCAGAAGGATCGCTTGAGCCCAGGAGTTTGAGGTTGCTATGAGGTAGGCTGACGCCATGGTACTCACTCTAGCCTGGGCAACAAAGTGAGACTCTCTCTCCAAAAAAATAAATAAATAAACATGTAAAACTCCTGTACCACAAAAGACAATGTCAAAAGAATATGACAACTCATAGACTGAGAGAAAATATTTGCAAGACATCTGAAAAAGTACCATTATCCAAAATATACAAAGCACTTTTAAAACTCAAGTATAAGCAAACAATCTGGTATTTATTTATTTATTTATTTTTAGAGACAGGGTCTTGCTATATTGTCCAAGCTGGTCTCAAACTCCTGGGCTCAAGTGATCCTGCTGCCTTGGACTCCAGAGTAGCTGGGATTACAGGCGTGCACCACTGTGCCCAACACAAACTGATTTTGAAAATGGGCCACCACACATGGAAGACAATAGGAAAAGAATTCCTTATGTTTATCTGAAGCACATTTTACTTTTCAGTCAAAAATATCAAAAATGCCTTTCATAGAGTCCTCAGAATAAGTAATGGTTCTAATTCCAACCGGTAAGTCAGAGCAAAAGCAGCCAATAGCTGAGACTCTGGAAGTGTTATTCTTATTCCAAAAACCATAGCCTGTCCCAACAATACAAAGTACATAAATTACTCTAGATCATCTGTTACAAATATCATCGATGATTCTAACTGTATTTTAGCAGAAACGAAACTGGACTGTGTTTATTAGCTACATAAATTTGCAAAATTTGAACTTGGCTTTAATATAAGGGTACTAACTTACCTAACAAGGCAACTTTTATGATTAAATTACATATTTGAAAGTAAATGACACATAATTGGCACATAATAAATGATAGTTAAACCAAAGAGATGCTTGTTGAAGAAATGAATTGATGAGGCCAGGGGTGAGGTGGCTCACATCTGTAATCCTATTACTCGGAGAGGTGGAGGCCAGATGACTGCTTGAACTCAGGAGTTTGAGACCAGCCTCAGCAAGAGCAAGACCTCATCTCTACTAAAAATAAAAAATTAGCTGGACATGGTGGCATGCGCCTATAGTTCCAGCTACTTGAGATGCTGAGGCAGCAGGATCACTTGAGCCCAGGAGTTTGAGGCTGCAGCGAGTGTTTTTTATCACACTAGTCTTTATACTCCCATTGAAACAATCAAGCCAGTCTCCACCTTCTCTAGCTTTTGTGTTTATATAATGCTTTTACTTGAAACCTGTTTTTCTTACTGCCAGTTATCTAAAAATAGCCCATTAATATATACAAATATATAGCTATCAATCACATGTAATAACCATAAGGACACAACTAAACTTCCTTAAAAAGAAAATCATTTCATTAGTTTTCAAAGTTAAAAAGTAACACCAATAAATTGTTTTATTAGGGAAAAAAGTTACCTAAGGACTTCAGTTATTAATAACGTGTCAATATTGGCTCATCAATTACGTAACAAATGTACCACACTAACCCAAAAGGTTAACAATAGGGGAAAATGAAAAGGGGGTAGTGGGGAGATACATGTGAGGTCTCTATACTTGCACCTCAGTTTTTTTGTAAACCTAAAATTACTCCAAAAAAATATGGTCTAGTAATTTAAATATATATAGAAAATATTAAAAAAATGTGAATATCCCACAAATAAATGTTAATCTTCCCTGGCTAGCACAAACAAAAAACAAAATTGAGGATAAAGGGTAAAAATATAAAAGATCAGAGGAGGATATCCTATACTACAGAACTCACTTCCTAAAGCAACAAAAGGACCTCTCTTAATCCATTTAACATATTAACTGCCATGTTAGTTGTATTTAACCCAGGCTAGCTTTGAGCCTGGGGCCTTGTGAAGCATATCACCTTAGGAGCCTGAAAAACCATTTTGTAAATTGCATGTAAGTCATGCACACAAAACAATAAAAAAATAACAAATTTTTCTTTTTCTTTTCTTTTTTTTTTTTTTTTGAGACAGAGTCTCACTTTATTGCCCAGGCTAGAGTGAGTGCCGTGGCGTCAGCCTAGCTCACAGCAACCTCAAACTCCTGGGCTCAAGCAATCCTGCTGCCTCAGCCTCCCAAGTAGCTGGGACTACAGGCATGTGCCACCATGCCCGGCTAATTTTTTCTATATATATTAGTTGGCCAATTAATTTCTTTCTATTTATAGTAAAGATGGGGGTCTCGCTCTTGCTCAGGCTGGTCTGGAACTCCTGAGCTCAAACGATCCGCCCACCTCGGCCTCCCAGAGAGCTAGGATTACAGGCGTGAGCCACCGCGCCCG
>VSMD01033976.1:0-48857 GCA_008750895.1 Mirza zaza
AGCATGGGAATTATCTAAGTCAGTTCTCTTTTTATAGATAATATTACATCTAAACGAAGAATTATCTGTGTTTTTAATCTCCAAAGGAGAACACATAATCTTTGTAGTTTTTCATAGCCCTTAGGGTCAGAAAGTTTATCAAACTGCTGTATTAAAGTCCTCCTGCTATAATTTACTCTTCTCTGTACATATTTTTCAAAATATGTATTTAATTAAGTTCCTCCTTAGCTCACTCTTCCAGAGTTTCAATAATAATAGGTTACTCTTGTGTCTTTTCCTTTCTTCCACAAATGTTAGAAAATATTTCGGTGGAAAGGCGTAGTACATTGCCTCTAACTTAAATATGTTAACTTTTAAAACCACTATGACTGTTACATTCAAACTTAAATACTTTCCTTAGAACAAAACAAATGAGCCCAACTCCATGGGCTTTTGTGTGGTTAGTTCAGTGAGCTTTACAAACTTTGAATGTAATGTTTTAACTATAAAAGCAGAATAAGCCCATTATTTTTCAGTTTTCACAACATTATACTGTAGAGATGAGAAAACAATGATACATTTTATGGCACTAAAATATAGACTTAATGATTTGATCTCTGAATATTAATGACTCTTTGTTCTATGTTTTTATAGCTCTTCTCTGCCCAAGAACCCAAATGACTTACATATGCTTAACAACCATGAGTCCATAAGATTCTATATACCATAATGGGGAAATATGAAGGAAAGTAATTTTATTTCTTAATGGGTTTAAAATAAAAGGGAATATAAGTAATACAAATAACTACATTAATATACTCTAAAGCAGGGGTCCTCAAACTTTTTAAACAGGGTGCCAGTTCACTGTCCCTCAGACCGTTGGAGGGCCGGACTATAGTTTAAAAAAAACTGTGAACAAATTCCTATGCACACTGCACATATCTTATTTTGAAGTAAAAAAACAAAAGGGTAAAAACACCCGCGTGTGCTCCGCGGGCTGTAGTTTGAGGACGCCTGCTCGAAAACTTGGCTTTTACTCAAGTTGTTGCCATCCAATCAACTTTTTATAAGATGAATTTTTTTATAATTATGGTGTAAATTATGTTTGTTATTATTAGAAATGTTACTACTTATATGACCATCAGAGTGAGAGGCTGTGCTCTTTTATTGTGTTTGAGTCTAAATTGACATTTTTTAGTTGCAAAGACTACACTTTGAATTTTCCTCCACTGCAGTTATCATATCCTCTCTTGCAGAATAGTTTGCCCAGCAACCAACTAAAAAGAGAGCACAGAAAAAAGGATTTTTGCCCTTTCTTTCCAACCATTTGAGTTATTTTAACTCTTTTATTTTTAATTTTTTACTCTGCTCTCTTATACTGAGCTATAATCTACCCACTTGTGAATGGCATTGTATTAGTGGAAAAAACAAAGCAAATTTTGAAATCTTTTCTAGGTCTTTCTTTACATGGTACAGATTCAGTTTTGTTAAATATTTATTAAATGCTTAGCATGATTCATGTTGTGTGTCGAACAAAGGATAAAGTCCTAATCTTCTTAGAGTTTAGAATGCTCTCAGGCCATTTCATCCTCTAAAATAGTTTAATCCATAAGCTCATTAGGTTGCAGAAAGGAATCTCCTGCGGGGGTTATTCTAAAGAAGGGGAGTTCCTCTGGTCTGGTGTCTGCTAGAACAGCTTTTCCTTGAAACTCTCCTGTCTTCTAGAAGGCAGAACTCTCATATGATTCAATGGCTAGAGCCAGAGAAATGTGCAGAGGAAAGGTTAAGTCATTACAGAATACTGAAAAATACTTGGACATGATTAGGATGGCAGAATTATCCTTACCTTTATTCCATTGAAGTGGGGTTCCCTGAGGTAACCCGAGATGTGATGGTAAAAGCAAATCAAGTTCTTTTTACCTGCATGCCAATGTTGTGATTGTCATAAGTCCAATGAGAAGTGGATGCCTGCGGTTTTGAAGGAATGTGCTTAGTTCACAGAACGAAAAGACTTCTCAGTTAACTCAAAGACTAAAAACACACAGATTAAAATTCAGAGAATGAGGAAAAGAAAATCCAGGGAAGTCTGAGTTTCATTGGGGCAAGTATAGATGGTCAGGATATGATTTCCTGGCATGGTCTGAAAACTGTATGCTTTTATTCCAAATAAATAAAAAATTATTACAAAGCTCAGATGAGTTTAAGTGCTGCACCGTAATAAAATTGCTTGATTTGCAGCTGAGACTGTTGCATAGACAATTCATAGATTAAAAGAAGAGCTTAAGAAAGGCTACAGGCAGGCCAGGCGCTGTGGCTCAGGCCTGTAATCCTAGCACTTTGGGAGGCCGAGGCGGGCGGATTGCTCAAGGTCAGGAGTTCAAAACCAGCCTGAGCGAGACCCTGTCTCTACCAAAAGTAGAGAGAAATTAATTGACCAACTAAAAATATATATAGAAAAAATTAGCTGGGCATGGTGGCGCATGCCTGTAGTCCCAGCTACTTGGGAGGCTGAGGCAGTAGGATCGCTGAGCCCAGGAGATTGAGGTTGCTGCGAGCTAGGCTGACGCCATGGCCCTCACTCTAGCCTGGGCAAGAAAGTGAGACTCTGTCTAAAAAAAAAAAAAAAAAAAGAAAGGCTACAGGCAATTTTTTTTAGTACCTGAAAAAAATGAGCACATCACTTTTTCAGAAAGACAAAAATGACTTATCTCATGGTATGAGCAATGTAATTAAAACCTTTTTTTTAAGTTTAGGCTCTCAAGGATATAATTTTTGGGTATTCTTTTCTATGCTTTTATCTTCTACTCTTTGTTTTTGCCGAGAAAGAAATTCCAAACTCTATGCTTTTCTTAAAACCCTTAGAACGATTTCTTTTCATTCCAAACCTCTCGTTAAGATTCCTCCCTCCCTTTTTAAAATTTTTTTTTATTGAGATATAATTCACATAACAAAATTTACCCTTTCAAAGTGTACAATTCAGTGGCTTTTAGTATGTTCACAGAGTTGTGTGCCTATCATCACTGTTTGATTACAGACCATTTTCATCATCCCCCAAAAAACCTGTAATCATTAGCAGTCACTTTTCATTTTCCTCTCCCCTAGTAACCACTAATCTACTTTCTGTACATTTGCCTATTCTGGATATTTCATTCAAATGGAATTATATGGCCTTTTGTGTCTGGCTGCTTTCACTTAGCATAACGTTTTCAGGATTCATCCATGTTGTAGCATGTAGAAGTATTTCATGCCTTTTTATGACTGAATAGTATTTCATTATATGTATATTCCTTTTTACAGTATTTGATTGAGTCTTATTCTTGGTCTTACTGTGGAATTAATCTGTTGCCTTTTATGTTCATAAAAGAACTTCTAACAGATTTAGTAATATATTCTCTACCATGAGGTCTTCTACAATTCTTTTCCTAGATACAAGTTAGCAGTCTGAGAGCAATTTCTTCTTAGCCAGTTACTCGAAGAGTTTTTCCCCAGTAGACTGAGTATTTTAATTATAGCCTTATTTAACAGTTATACCAGGTAGGGAAATAGTCAGATGAACTATTGAAATACTTAGCTGAAATTAGCACTAAAGAAAACTAGATTAGTATTACAATCAGTCTTCTGTAACTCAGATTCCACATCCACAGATACAACCAACCGCAGATTAAAAGTGTTCAAAAAAATAAAAATAAAAATACAACAGTAAAAAACAATACTGGTTTTTAAAAATATAACAACTATAATATATAACATTTACATTGTATTAGATAGTATAAATAATGTAGAAATGATTTAAAGTATGTGGGAGGATGTGTATAGGTTATATTGCAAACCGCCGATGTTCCTTGACTTACAATAGATTTATATTCCAATAAAATAGGTTTATATTCCAATAAACTTATTGTAAATTGAAGATATAAGTTGAAAGTGTGTTTTCAACTTGTGGTATTTCCAACTTATAATGGATTCATCTGGATGTAGCCCCATCATAAGTCAAGAAGCATAATAATGTGTATATTACCACCTTAAAGTCAGAAAACCAAGTCAAACCACTGGAAGTCAGGAGCTCTCTGTACTATGACATTTTGTATGGAGGGCTTGACTATCCACAGATTTTGGTATCCTTGGCCCAGAACCAATTCTTAGTAGATAGTGAGAGATAACTGTATATTCTTTTTAGTTTTAACTTAAAAGATTTCCTACTAAAGTGAGAGATATTCTGTGGACATGATACAGATTTAGAAAAGATAGAAAAGCAGCTGAGCATTTATATCTTCCCATATTCATTTTGTATGTTTTTCAAATTAGAAAGGTAAAAAAAAAAACATTTTTGAAAATTTTACTTATCTATAGTAGAATAGAGATAAAAATAATTAACTTTTGCTTAAGTTCACTTCTCAGAATATTTCTAGTTTCAAAATAACCACATTGGAGAATCTCCAGTATACTGGTCCCCAGATGGTGCAGCTGCTGCAGCCACAGCCTCTGGGGGCTCGTAAGCTTCTGGAGGAAATGGAACGGTACATCAATTCAGTTAGAGTGTGTCGGCAGATGAAGAGCTACAACAAATAAGGAGCTCTGCATACACAAGAGAGGGAGTGATAAATTTTCACTATGGACTTCAGGAAGGTGCTTTATTTTTTCATTCATCATTTGGTGTTTTGGCAATTACAGCCCAATTTATATTTAGGCAATAATCTCTTCCCACTTGGATATAGTTTAGTGGGGCCGTCCGACAAGGGACCATGCTCTCTGCTATCCACACACCCTATAATCTCTCTCTCAGGACTCAGAATGGTTGATACAAGTTCATTTTAATGACAGCCTGGTGAGATGTTTGATAATCTGTTACATAGACTCAGGAAGCTACTCCTGTTCTTGTCCTTTAAGGACCAGATCTTAGGGCTATCCCTTGATTCTACAAGGTACCTAATACCTGTCCAATAAATTCTTTCTCTGCTTAAATTAGGGCCTAAATAACCCTAAGTGCTATAAAGTGTAATTATACAATTAGATTAATTTTGTAAAATTATATACTTTATTACATAAAATGGAATTTTTTTTTTTTGAGACAGTCTCACTTTGTTGCCCAGGCTAGAGTGAGTGCCATAGCGTCAGCCTAGCTCACAGCAACCTCAAACTCCTGGGCTCAAGCAATCCTCCTGGGCTCAGCCTCCCGAGTAGCTGGGACTACAGGCATGCGCCACCATGCCCGGCTAATTTTTTCTATATATGTTAGTTGGCCAATTAATTTCTTTCTATTTATAGTAAAGACAGGGTCTCGCTCTTGCTCAGGCTGGTTTCGAACTCCTGAGCTTGAGCAATCCGCCCGCCTCGGCCTCCCAGTGCTAGGATTACAGGCGTGAGCCACCGCGCCCAGCCTAAAATGGAATTTTTATAAAGTAGCTCTATAAAATGTCATGTATCTATTAATAGAAGGTAGGCATTTTAGGTTTAGTATATAGGTTGACTATAACTCATAGTTAGAATCTCACAGGATGTTTAGGGAGACAAGATTCCAAGCATACAACCTTAATTAGCATTTGCCTTTTCATGCACCATTCCTTTTATTTGCTTTCTGTATCTATCATGTCTGTCAACTCTTATATCCTTACAACTCAATAATCTGGTGATTTCACTGTAATCCTTTTAGTATATTATAGTCTGTTTACAGAAATAAGATAAATACATAAAACATCAATTATCAAGTGAAACAGTGCCTGGAATAGTATCTGGCACAGAATAGTTAAATTAATGAACAAATGAATAAGTGAATAAGAGTGATGAGAGAATATTATGTACAGTATACTCTGTTCATGGGTTGCTGAGCTCTACAGGAGAAAATACAGAACCACACAGATTATTAAGTTTATACATTCATTGTCATCAATTTCAATTAAGCCCCTCACACTGCCTGGTTATCTTACTGTCTCCCTAGTCAGCTGTCTCCCATTTTCAACAAGTATTTCAAAAATTCTCCACACCCCTTAAACCTCCAACCCACTCTCCACCCCCTCTCCTTCTCTGCCTATTGCCTCCTTAACAGAACAGATCAGATAAGAATTCTCTCCACTTCTGGCCACAAAATCTATGTTCTTCCCTGTTCCATGCACTGATAGTCCTCTTTCTCCTATTCCAACAGAAGAGGCACCCTCATGTTTCCAGATCCCATTCTTTTCTGACACTTCTACTTATTCATCTTCCTGATTTCTTTCCATTAGAAAAATAAGCATTTCGAAGTCTATCTCATCTCAGTATTCCTTCACTCTCATCCCTCTCCAGTTACTATACTCTTGTCTCCCTTGCAGTAACTTCTTGAAAAAGTTCACTTCCCTTCCCAAACCATTCCTGGTGACATTGCCGGATCTTCCATGTTGCTAAATCCAGTGTAAACTTTTTGATCTTCATTTTACTAGATCTTTCACCTGCATTTGACATAGTTGATCACTCTTTCTAAAAATATACCCTTCCTTGCTGGGCACAGTGACTTATACCTATAGTCCCAGCTACTTGGGAGGCTGAGAAGGGAGGATCACTTGAGCCTAGGAGTTTGAGACCAGACTGGGCAACATAGCAAGACACTGTCTCATAAATACATAAACCTTTCCCATTATCTTTCTTTCCTTGTCAAACATTCTTCTGTTTTGCATCCTACATCTTTACTGTTGTGTTCTCATTCTTTGTTGCAGGATTCTCCTCTATGCTTCCCTTAGTTATAAGTGTTCCCCAGAGCTTTGTCCTAAGCCATTTAAGTACACATTTATACTAGGTAATTTGATTCATTTCTTAGGCTTTAATTACCATCCATTTGCTTCCTTTCAACTACAGATCTGTAGCCCATATTGCTCTCCTGAATTTGAGACACGTGACACATGAGACATCTACCACATATCTGCACTTGGATGTCTAACGGGTACTTTGTATTGAAGAGAAACAGAATTCATCTCCTGCAAGCTTACTCTTCTTCCAGTGTTCTTTATTCAAGAAATGGCAACCCTATTCACACAGATGTCGAAAGCAAAGATATATGTCATTCTTGGCTTCTCTTGCTTCCTGCTCACCACAGCTACCAAGTTCTATCAACTCTACCTTCCTAAGGATCTCTCAAATTAGTTCACTTGTTTTCATTGCCCTCATGCTCATTCATCCACCATTATCTCTTGCCAGGGCTACTGTATCTGCTTCCAGTCAGTCAGTTTCCCCAAGTCCTCTTATTAAGCTCCCCTTACCCCCTAAGTCCTGCAGTGCATTCCCTTTACCAAGCTAGAATTATCTTTCAAACCGAGTAATCACATCCTTTGGATGTTCAGAACTCTTCGGTTGATTTATATTGCGTTTGGGATAAAAGTCCAAACTTCTAATGTGGCTTATAAAGTATCCTTTATCTCCAGCTTCATTACTCCAGCATTCTTCCCTCCCCTGCTGTATTCTTTTAGTTCTCTCACTTCTATGACGTTGAACTGGATGTTTCTACTGTATGGACCCTCCTTCATCATCTACCAAGTTAATTCATATGCATTCTTCTGGTTTCAACTTAAACATCATTTCCCCCAGGAGGTTAGGAGTCCTTGCTCTGTGTACATAGTACCCTATGCTACCCTTACCATAGACTTATCAGGTTTTAATTACTAGGCTAATTTTCTGTTTTTCATGGACTGTAAGAACTGTTTTTTTCTTGTTTTCCTCTGTGTCCCTGGTGTTTGTGACTATAATTGGTGAATGTTAAGTCCCTATTAAATGTTGAAGGGGAAAAGAGAAAAAAAGAGAGAAAGGAGTATAATATGGAGTAGAGTACAAAATCTGGGTACATTTTGCTTTTCTGCCACACAAGTATGGTTTGCATTAACCTCACAAGTTACTTGTCAGCCCTTTTTAGTGGAAAGACACATTTAGAGCAATTAGTCTGCATATTCCATTGAGTGGACAGAGTCAGATACTTACTTAGACCAGTGATTCTCAGCCTAAGCTACTCACTGAAATTACTTGACAATTTTTAAAAATTCTGATTCCCAAGTCCCACCCTTATAGATTCTGATTTAATTGGCCTGATATCTGTTAAGCTTTCAATGTAGTTCTGATGTACAGCAAAAGTTAAGAATGTGACAGTTTTACTACAGTCGCTTCTCTGTGACTTGCTTCACTGACTGATATTCAAGCCTGTTGAAGAATAAGAATTTCAAACAATCCAGATTCAGCCTTATCCTCTAGTGATTTCAACTATAGCTAAAAATGGCTGGAACAATTGAAAAGAATTCATTGGTACAAATAACTGTAAAGTCTTGAAGTAGTGTTGGTTTCAGGCAAACTTCATCCAGTGGCCTAGCAACAGCCTTGGTGATCCCATGTCTTTCTGTTTCTCTTACCTGTCTTTGTTGGTGTTGGCTTTCTCCTAATTTAGGCCCTCCTTATGGCCACAGATGGCTGCTAAAGGCAGCTGGAAAGTGAGCCCATCTTCATTTCATTATCATTATTAGAAAAATTTCTCTGAGTGTGGTGGCTCACAACTGTGATCCCAACACTTTGGGAGACTGAGTCAGGAGGATTGCTTAAGCCCAGGAGTCTGAGGTTGCAGTGAGCTATGATTGTACCACTTCACTCTAGCCTGGGCAACAGAGCAAGATGCTGTCTCAAAAGAAAAAAACAAAAAAAACAAAAAAAAAACAGGAAAGAAAAAAGAAAATGGGGTCTTGGAAAAGAGGAAGGGAGAAAAATCAATGCTGCGACCATCAAATGTCTGCTTCACCCATAGAGTGATTTCAGCTAGCTGTAGAATTTTGGTCACAAAACTGTAGTAGTACTTTATATTACTATACTAAAGTAACGTAGATTTCTACATCAATTCCCACAGTTAGTAACTAATAAGAAACTAAATATGATTATGTTCGTCATAAAACTTTTACTGAGAAAGAACTCAGAAAATTTGATTTGGATCCTGTAAATGTAAGTTGCCTCATGTATGCCTTTTGTTTAGTGCCTCAGTAAACAATGTTTTCTTGCCTCATTTTGAAAGACAAAAAATCTCAGACCCTCCAGAGAGTTGATTTGTAAATTTCCACCCTCCCAGCTGAGTCACCAAAGGAAGATTATGTTGAGCTTTATTTTTTATAATTTTCATTATGAAAACAAGAGGATGTAAAATTTCTCCCCCAAATATTGTTGAATTATATTGGATATGCCTTTCTAATTGTATATGCTAAAAGAAAAAATACCACACACACAAAAATTCCCGTAAAAGCCCCCTCCTTCTATCTATCCCCCAAGGGAATGGTAACTCTCCCTGGTTGAAGACTCCCTGTTCTAGAGCTTGCTCTCACCAAATACCCTTCTGATTATAATTTGGCTTTGCATAAGTTTCCCATAGACAGAAAATATGCTAACCAGCAAATACGTATTTGGGGCTTGCTTGTAGTTATGTTTCTCATTGCAAGTTAATTAATTAGCATTCATCAGCCCTTAGAGTCCCATTGTGTCTATGTGTGCTAACATTTAAGTTGCTGAGTTAATAAAGCTGAGGACCACATTTCAGAACAAGGCCCCTGCCATAAGTCTTGCTAAGACCAGCAATACTATCTTAACCTGGTGGCCATCCAGTCATTCTTCAAGCCACCCTCACCAGGCTCCTTTTCATCAAGTTGTACCAGTAAAATCTTTTGTTCTGTTTTTGAAGAGACATAAAATAGCACAGGTAGAATTTTTCTTACCATCTAGAAGTATACCTCCTTTGTATATTTACCTAACAAGATGGCACACAAACCTAGAAATAGTGAAAGAAGAACAAGACTTTCAGGCACCATCATCCTAGGGCTGATAAGAGAAGTTGCCTTGGAGAGAGTGATTGTGAGAAAGAACTCAGTAGCTCAAATGTGACTTTTGAGTAAATATTGGTCCTAAAAAGTCTCTGGAATTGACTATGAAGGAAGAGAAGAAGTTTATTTGCAAGAGGTAGAGACTGAATTCACCTGCATGGCTGCAAGTTCTATTATTCTGGAAGACCACAAAAAATAATCTTTCAGTGATGCAAGCATCAAGGGTAAAGCCTTTGCAGAGATGGAGGAGTTGTTTTGTTTTTAACTGTAGAAGATCTCAAACTTACACAAAAGTAGATAGAATAGTACAATGAACCCTTATTGTACACATCGTTTAGTTTTTGGGGTTTTTTTTTGAGACAGAGTCTCACTCTGTTGTCCGGGGTAGAGTGCCGTGGTGTCAGCCTAGCTTACAGCAACCTCAAACTCCTGGATTCAGGCAATCCTCCTGCCTCAGCCTCCTGAGTAGCTGGGACTACAGGTATGTGCCACCATGCCCGGCTAATTTTTTCTATATATTTTTAGCTGTCCAGCTAATTTCTTTCTATTTTTTAGTAGATATGGGGTCTTGCTCTTGCTCAGGCTGGTTTTGAACTCCCAACCTTGAATGATCCTCCAACCTCGGCCTCCCAGAGTGCTAGGATTACAGGCATGAGCCACCGCACCCAGCTCACATCATTTAGTTTTAATGACAGTCAACTCGTGGCAAATTGTGTTTCATCAAAACCCCCAGCCACTTTGCTCTGTGCTCCACTCCTATGAAATTTTGACTGAAATATTAAAAATCACTTGTGAGATGGGAGATTTTTAGTTAAGGCACAGTCTTACTCTGGCTTGTATTATGAAAACAGTCACTTTGATTAGAAGACTTGCATTTCCTCAGATAACAATTCTCTTACGGTGAGGCTGCATTATCCCAGTATAATTTCACTTATTCTTGGGGATATGTGATATGTGCTGTTATATAAGGCATTGTTCATAGGACATTAAGAATAAGTCTAAGGACTCCAGGAAAGGTGAGCAGGCCAGATCCTTATATTGAGAACTGGCCTAGATTTGTCTAGGTCTGACCCATACTGGGCTTATTCTAAAACTGAAAAACCTAGAGACAGGCATGGTGGCATATGTGTGTAGTGCCAGCTACTTAGGAGGATCACTTCAGCCCAGGAGTTCAAAGCTGTAGAGCACTATGATTGCACCTGAGAATAACCACTACACTCCAGCCTGGGCAACATAGGGAGATCCTGCCTCTAAAAAAATAATGATAAAATAAAACTGAAGAATCCAGACTGTGAAAAACGTCCTGAATCCTGACTACCTTTGAGGTCAAATCACACTTTCCTGAATGAAAAAGTAAAGTCATCCCCTAAAAGGAGTGGACATTATCATTGTCATTTAGAGGTAGACAGCTGTGATAGACTTCGATTGAAGTTAAGACATACTCTATTCCCTCACAATCTAAGGGATTGTGGGAGTCTGGATTCTAGTTAAGAGAAACAGGCTTAAAAGCCACCTGTAACAGGAAGTAGAACTGGCCCCTACCATACTGTGGTGCCTGGGAGTTAGGAAGAGAGGGTCTGGATCTGGCCTTAACATTATGAGAGAGGCCACATCTAGTTAAGAATTCTTAAGCTGCCTTCTGTGTTGTATTTTCTTTCTTTCATCTCCAGACCGCCAGCAAAATCATGTTGATTGTTATAGTCCGGTTTCAGCAGACATGGCATGAAGTTAAGAAAAGAGTTTGGGTACACATGAGATAAATTAGTACAAGGGAAAATAGTAGCAACCTGCTTTGAGAAGCCAGGCATCGGGTTGCAGAAGATTACTTGCTCAGAGGTTCAACCCCTCCATTGTGATAGTTGAATGTTCCCAAGGACTCTTCAAGTTATGTTGGAGGAGAACCTAGCTAGTAAAAGACTGGATTTCCTTTTGCACCATGGGTAAGACGAAAGTAAAAGAAATGTGCCTTCGTGATAATCTCCAAAACTCTTGAGTTCCAAGCTTACCAATATAAATAAATATTAACATTATCATGTATATTTGATGTGGATAGCAAATTTTTTGAAGGATACATAAGAAACTGTTAACAGGAGTCCCTCTCAGGTAGGGGAAGGGAGGGTGGCTAAGATTTTTACTTTTCACTTTGTACTCTTCTATACATTAATTTTTTAAAATTTACAAAGTATAGGCCGGGTGCGGTGGCTCACGCCTGAAATCCCAGCACTCTGGGAGGCTGAGGTGGGAGGATCGCTCAAGGTCAGGAGTTCGAAACCAGCCTGAGCAAGAGCAAGACCCCCCATCTCTACTAAAAATAGAAAGATATTAGCTGGACAACTAAAAATATATAGAAAAAATAGCCGGGCATGGTGGCTTATGCCTGTAGTCCCAGCCACTCGGGAGGCCGAGGCAGGAGGATCACTTGAGCCCAGGAGTTTGAGGTTGCTGTGAGCTAGGCAGACACCACGGCACTCTAGTCCAGGTAACAGAGTGAGGCTCTATCTCAAAAAAAAAACAAAACAAAACAAAAAAACCCCGAAGTATATGCATTACTTTTATAATATAAATTAATTAAAATAAGATACAAATATGTTTATGTATAATATGTTGGCATATCCCAACTGAGCCAAGAAGTTTATGCTACCCTAGGAATTAAAGAGTAGAGAAAAATAGTATATTTTATATATTTCCCCAGAGTGGTTTACATATGTCAATTTCCTTCAAAATTTTCCATCTGAATTTTCCTGCCTTCTTTTAAATTTTAAAAGACTAAATATATCTCTCTCATTGAGCTATAAACTGTGAAACAATTTTGGTATTCTCCCAAGGCCTCCACCTTTAATAACAATATTAATTCCTTACACATAGCATTAGAACAGGGTTCTTATCCCTGGCTGCACAACCAGAAGCCTGGCCCCAAAGTCAGGAAACCTAAATAAGGCTCATCTGAGTTGGGGTTCAGCACTAGAGGAAGAACTGGGGAAGATGTTACAGAGAACACTCCCAGAGCACTCAACCAACCTTCTATGCAAGGTGAGTAGATGCTAGTTGATGGTTCCATCCCAGAGGTTCCCCACAAATGAGCAAATAGCAGAGCCAAACATAAATTGAACCCTGTCAAAGAATCATGAACATCTTTTTAGTTTAAAATATTCTTATTAAAAGGGTGTTTAAATTAATTTTCTAATTCCAATCTATTTTCTGAGTCTATTTTTCCTCGCATTTCATGCAAATCTAGTGCTGGATGAATAAAGAAAAGGGAGAAAAGAGTATGCTGAAGCAGGCATTTTTAGAGTGGGTTTTAGGACTATTTTATTAGAGTTGGCATTAATTCACTTCAGAGAGGCAGAAAAATATTCAAACAAAGGTAGCATGAGGTTAGTATGAAAAATGGTGGGGTCTCTAGTTCTGTTGCTCACTCTCCAGGATTTGGGATAGGCACATTAGTCCTTTATATCTGGTTGCCTCAATAATATAATGAGAAGGAGATGGGACTGGATGCTCTCCCAGACTTACAGCTCTGTGTATATGTGAAAGAGAACCATGGCTAAAGGGAGCAAGTATGGCCTAGGAAGGGGAGATTTGTCTTTTAGAGTAGACTAAAACTGGGGTTCTTAACCTGAGGTCTATGGAGGGCTTCAGGATGTCCATGAACCTCTTGAAACTGCATATAAAATTATGTGCATCTTTTTTTCTGAGGTGATGATCCATGGTTTTCATCAGATTTTCAAGCCATTGGAAAGGATTAAAGGCTGCCTTTTTTCTTTAAAGGGATCTAGGGGTAGGAGTGGAGGGTATACAAATTATTCAAGTTAGGAAGTCACATTATTTGAAGCTGGCCATGGGGGTAAAGCCAGGGAAGAGATGGGCAGGAAACCACATTCTGAAATCCAGGTGAGGGAGCAGGTAATTAGTAATTGTTGAAGCTGTGTGATAGGTGCATAGGGATTCATCATATCATTTTACTTTTGTTTAGGTTTGAAATTTTCCACAAAAAAAAAGTTTTTAAAAATAAGAGCCCCCAGAGAGTATTCTGGGAAGATGGAAGAGTAGGAAGCACAGAAATCTATCTCCCCATGTAGACAAAAATTGTACTTAGTGGACTCTGTCTGATGTAACTTTGGGAACTCTGAAGTCCATTGAAGGCTTAGCAACTTCCAGGGCAAGGCTTGGGCAGTAATTGCAGTTAATTTTGGTCAATTGCAGCTCTTAGCACAGTAGCAGCTACCCATCACCCACCCTCCAGCCACTTATCAGGTAGCTGTGCATGTGCTCCTAGAGCAACTTATAACAGCTTGTGGGAGCCAGGGTAACCATAAAGGACCCTATTCTCCAAATATCCAGGATTTGTGCTCTGATCTGATCACTGATTGCTGCTTCTGATCAGAGATGCACACAAAGAAGCAGCAGGCATCATTGTTGCACCTCCCCACATTGTTGCAAGCCCCTCCCTTTTTGGCGGAAGTGACTTCCAAGGGATATAAAGGACAACCACCTTTTCACCCTCTACATTTTTCCTTTTTTCCCCTTTTGGGAGCCAGATATTAAAGATAGAATATTAAAAAGCAACCACATATATAGAGGAAATTAGAAAATTACCACACATGCCAGGGGAAGGTGCAAGTTCAGAAGAGAATTGATAAAAGCTTAAGTTTTTGGCCGGACACAGTGGCTCATGCCTATAATCCTAGCACTCTGGGAGGCCAAGGCATGTGAATTCCTCAAGGTCAGGAGTTCGAAACCAGCCTGAGCAAGAGTGAGACCCTATCTCTACTATAAATAGAAAGAAATTAATTGGCCAACTAAAAATATATAGAAAAAATTAGCCGGGCATGTTGGCACATGCCTGTAGTCCCAGTTACTTGGGAGGCTGAGGCAGAAGGATTGCTTGACCCCAGGAACTGGAGGTTGCTGTGAGCTAGGCTAATGCCACGACACTCTAGCCTGGGCAACAGAGTTGAGACTCTGTCTCAAAAAAAAAAGCTTAAGTTTTTGTACTTCAGGCTAATCCACACCACAGAGACAGCCTGCAACAAAAAACAAAAACAATGAAACAGCAAACCCAGGGTAAGAAGAAGATAATTTTTAGAGTTACCATATGATTAGCTTCAAATGTCCAGTTTTCAATTAAAAAAAAAGAAATCACAAGGCATTCAAAGAAACAGGAAAGTATAGCCCACTTAAGGAGGAAAAAATAAACCCACTGTCCCTGATAAAGACCTGAAAATGATTGTATTAGATAAAGTCTTTAAAACACCTGTCTTAAAGATGCAGAAGTTACTGAGGGATGTGGTGAAAGTCAAGAAAATGATATATGTGACAAGTATGGTGGCACACACCTATAATCACAGCTACTCAGGAAGCTGAGATGGGAGAATTACTTGAGCCTAAGAGTTTGAGAGCAGCCTCAGCAATAGTGAGACTCCCATCTCTACTAAAAATAGAAAAAATCAGCTGGGCGTAGTTGTGTGCAAGTATCCAACCTGTTCATCCACACAGCGCAAACATAGCCATTAGGCCCTGATTCCTACTTTTAGAGCAATAGAGGAAAACTGCTGTTGGCAACTGAAGAAACCACTCAAGGGAAGGCCATTTTCCCCTCAAAAATAGATGATATTTGCCAAAACATGGAAGCAACCCAAATGTCCATCAAGGAATGAATGGATAAACAAAATATGCTATATCCATGCAATACAGTATTTTTCAGCCATAAAAATAATGACATTCTGATCCATGCTATAACATGGATGAGCCTTAAAAACACTATGCCAAGTGAAAGAGGCCAGACATAAAAAACCACATATTATATGATCCCATTTATATAAAATGTACAGAATAAACAAAGCTATAGAGACATAAAGCAGATTAGTGGTTGCCTAAGGCTGGTGAAGATGAGGATAGTGGGTGGGGACTAGTTAATAATAACTGTTTCGCTAGTAGGGGGTTCTCTTTGTGGTGATGAAAATGTTACAAAATTGATCATGGTGATGGTTGTACGTATCTGCGAACATACTAAAAAGTATTGAATTAAAAATTTTAGGCCGGGCGTGGTAGCTCACACCTGTAATCCTAGCACTCTGGGAGTCCAGGGTGGGTGGATTAATAGAGGCCAGGAGTTGGAAACCAGCCTGAGCAAGAGCGAGACCCTGTCTCTACTATAAATAGAAAGAAATTAATTGGCCAACTAATATATATAGAAAAAATCAGCCGGGCATGGTGGCGCATGCCTGTAGTCCCAGCTACTCTGGAGGCTGAGGCAGGAGGATTGCTTGAGCCTAGGAGTTTGAGGTTGCTGTGAGCTAAACCAATGCCACAGCCCTCTAGCCTGGGGAACAAACAGAGTGAGACTCTGTCTCAAAAAAACAAAAAAAAAATTTATAAAGTAACAGTAATTAAGACAGTGTGGTAAAGGCAGACATATAGGCCATTGGAATAGAATAGAGAATCCAGAAATACACTCTCAAAAATATGGTCAAATGAGTTTTGGCAAGGGGGCCATCATCATTCAATGGGGGAAAGACAGTCTTTTCAACAAATGGTGCTGGGAGAACAAGATATCCATATGCAAAAAAAAAGGAAGTTGCACCCTTACCTAACACCATATACAAAATTTAACTCCTTGAAATTTAAAACTATAAAACTCTTAGAAGAAAACAGAGGGCAAAAGCTTCATTACATTGGATTTACCAATGATTTCTTGTAATAATACCAAAGGCACAGGCAATAAAATAAAAAAAATAGACAAATTGGACTTCATGAAAATTTTAAAATTTTGTGTATCAAAGACATTATCTACTTTCTGGTTGTAAAAATTAAAAAATGAAAAAAGTTAATAAATTATAAAGTTTTAATTTTTATAAAATTTAAATTAAAATTTTTAAAAAGATACTATCAACAGAGTAAAAAGGCACAGAGTGGGAAAATATATTTGCAAATAATATATCTGATAAAGGATGAATTTGCAGAATATATAGAGAACTAAAAATCAACAAAAATATAAACAAGTGAGTTCAAAACTGGGCAAAGGATTTGAATAGACATCTCTCCCAAAGAAGGTACACAAATGACCAAGAAGCACATGAAAAGATGCTCCATATCACTAATCATTAGGGAAATGCAAATCAAAACTGCAATGAGATACACCTTAGGATGACTACTATAAAAACAATATAAAATGGCAAGTGTTTGCAAGGATATGAAGAAAGTGGAAACTTTATGCACTGTTGATGGGAATGTAAGTGGTACGGCCATTATGGAAAACAGTATGATGGTTCCTCAAAAAATTAAAAATAGATTTACCATAAGATCCAGCAATGCCATTTCTAGATATATACCCAAAAGAATTGAAAGCTGGGTCTCAAAGAGATACTTTATACACCCATGTTCATAGCAGCATTATTTATAATAGCTAAATATGGAAGCAACCTAAGTGTCCATTGACAGATAAACGGATAAGCAAAATATAGTATACACTTACAATGGAATATCATTCAGACTTAAAAAGGAAGAAAATTCTGACACATGGTACAACATGGATGAACCTTGAGGACATTATGCTAAGTGAAATAGCTCGGTCACAAAAAGACAAATAGAGTAGCCACAATCATAGAGTCAGAAAGTAGAATAATGATTGTCAGGGATGGGGGAAGGGGACAATGAGAGGTTGTTTAATGGGCATAGAATTTCAATTTTACAAGAGGAAAAGATCTGGAGATGGACGGTGGTGATGTTTGCACAACAATATGAATGTACTGAATACCACTCAACTATACAATTTTTTTTGTTTTTTGAGACAGAGTCTCACTCTTGCCCAGGCTAGAGTGAGTGCCGTGGCATTAGCCTAGCTCACAGCAACCTCAAACTCCTGGGCTTAAGCGATCCTGCTGCCTCAGCCTCCCAAGTAGCTGGGACTACAGGCATGCACCACCATGCCCGGCTAATTATTAGTTGCCCAATTAATTTCTTTCTATTTATAGTAGAGACAGTGTCTCACTCTTGCTCAGGCTGGTTTTGAACTCCTGACCTTGAGCAGTCCACCTGCCTCGGCCTCCCAGAATGCTAGAATTACAGGTGTGAGCCACCGCGCCCGGCCTCAGCTATACATTTATTAATAAAAATGACTAAGTAAATTTTGCTACATGTATTTTACCATAATAAAAAAAAAATTTAAAATAAAGGGCCCAAAATGAGATAGCAGAAGATTCAGAGAACCATTGAGTTTGTTGTGAGATGAAAGGTGAGTGGCCCTCATGGAACCATGTGGATGAGCGAATGTTTGGTAATGATCTCCTGCTTCCTACTGTATGTTTCCTTTCGTTCCTAAGTTCCCTTTTTTGATCTGCTTCCCTGATAGAACAATCCCACTTCTTTGAGCTATAAATCCCAAGTTTGATGTGGTAATTATAGGGAAAAAAAAGGCATGAGGTTGCTATGAGAAGAGAGGATACTAAAGAAGGCCCTTTGATTTTCTAACAGCCACATAGACTTTTTAAAATAATTTCTGGGGCCTGGTAACTTAGTAATGTCAATACAGGTACACTAAGGTAAAAATGTAAGCAAATTTATGGTACATCTGGGTTGATGGTCTAGTTGTTCAAAGTGTTTCTCATGAATAGGCAGTTTAGGGATATAATTTTATATAATTCCCCTTGTTCACTTGTTTTTTAGAACAAATATCCTCTTGATGATATGACAATTTCTGTTTTTACCAAAATGAGGCTAATACTGTTAGTTGTTTTAGTAATGGTGATATAAAATCTGAGAGGGGAACATGAATAAATACAGGTATTGATTACTTGTGAGTTAGAAAACATCTGAATACTCACGAGTAACTACAGTCTTGTTTCCAAACCTTCATTTGAGACCTTCCAAACATATGAATTTTTATGTCTATGTTTCAAAGAATATTCTCCTTCATTACCCCAAACCCACACCAGATCAGGAAATTAAAGTTTTTCAACATATTTCACATTCACAAATCAGTTGGAATTGTCTCCCTTGTCCTTCACTTCTTGGGCACCAGAGGGCAGACATCTTAAGTCTCACTTTACCTGGGACACAAATCTTTTTTCCCTCCACTGCAGGGTATTGTCCTCTTGATTTGCTCCAGAACCTAGAGGAAGCCTAGAGGAATGATTCAGCTTTACTCTTCCTGATGATTAGTGGCTTTCCTGATGGTTTGGTTCAACACACCCACAAGAAAGTAATGACTACTCAGGAGGCTGGTCCCCTTTATCAGTCTATACAGTCAAAAGCTTTGTCCTTGTAAATAGTCTTTGTAAACAATCAGTTCATAATCTTTCTTTTTGTTGTTCTTTTAAATTGTCATTGTTTTTAATCTAAAGGCAGCCTAAAATTCTATTCATTACTTTAGTCTTCAAAGCTTATTAAGTGAGATAATAGAAGTGAAACTGCTTTCAAAGGGGAAAGAAACACCTTATAATTGCAAATTAAAGTTATCTTAGGAGAAATGCTAACAAGACAAGGCCATTTGCCTAATAAGTAATCAATAAATGATCAACAATTACTAGAGGCCCATTTTTCCAAAGAGGAAAGTGAATTTTTTATTCTTGTGAAGTAGTTCTCACATTTTTTTCTTATGATTTCTCTGTTGACCTTTCTTTATAAAAATTTTCATTTTCTAAACCTGTTAATTCTTGTGGACTTATCCTAAACTACAAAGAGCCACCCAAATAGCCATCCATCCACTTATAAAATATTGTGACTATTAGGAAATCTAGAAGTTCAATTTAAAAAAATAAAATATAACATTTGTTTTGTTTCTTTACTATAAGAAACCAGGTATCAACAATCAATGAGTAAGAGGAAAGTCAAAGTATAAATGTATAGAGATTTTTTTTTTTCCCTAATACCAAATGAGAATATTTTCATTTTCCTTTGGGCCATCCCTTAATCACAGTATGTTTAAAGTAGTTTTCAAATTTCATAGGATTGTTTTTAATCTGTCTTTTTGCTCCTTTCACAACTATGATTAGATTTAGTTGAAGGTATAAATAGGCCACAGAGCATCAGAATGATAATTTCTGAATTCAACACAAATAGCCCTCACTAGATAAAGAATTTATGTTCAACATTTTGTTAGTCTTTTCATCCTAAGGAAACTTGGGACCAATTTTCCTAGGAGGACAATGTTATAACAAAACGAAACATTTTATCCACTTAAATATGTTGTAGTCCCCTCTGGGATATCTAACACTCTTTGTTGTTATTATTTTTGCTATTTTTGTGATTAGTATAAGTAATAGGAAGAGAAATTATTATTTGTAGAGCACTTTATTCCATGTACCAAGTTGTACTTATCTCTCAACTCCTATGTGAGATAAATATATGAAGTGCTGTGATCCCCATTTTATGGGGCAACTGCCTCAGAGAAGTTAAATAAATTGATAGATTAAAAAAATTCAAAATATACATCATTACCAGAGAGAATTGGGAGAGGGTTGTTTTACTTTTTTTTTTTAATAAGTGACATAGACACCCTGAATTTCTAATGGCTTATGTGTGAAGATCTTTTTTAAAGTCAAATATTTGCTTTTAATTACATTTTAAAATAAATACTGACTACATCGGAAAATATATTCTGAACTTCAGTTCCTCAAACTCCACCCCCACCTGCAAATGACTCTTTTCCTTTCCTAGTGTTAACCTTTTCTTTTCACCCACATACCCTGCTAACTGGGGTATTCAATTACATATTGAGGATATGTGAAATCTAACTGGGAGGCAGTGTGTGTAGAGAGAAAAAATGTAGCCTTAGGCATCGGACACCTCCCTTCCCTACTTCCTATAGCATGATCTTGAGTAAATGTTGTAACTTCACTGAGTCTCTGTTTCCACCTTTGCAAATACGTTAATAATAATATACCTCTTGGAGTTATTTTGAGGATTAAATGAGATACCATTTATTTTGTCCTGAAGTATAATTGGTTCCAAAATACTTCCATCCTCTTTAGTAGTAAATTGAGTAATATTTATCTATAAATTATTTTGCTATTTCAGTTGTGGTTTAGAGTAGTGAGAAAAGCTGGGCTGTTACTATACCATAGGAATTCACTCTTGATTTTGGCCTCAGACTAACTAATGTTTAATTTTCAAAATTTCTTTTTCATAAGTTTCAATAATATGCAAGTGGGGGTATACTATTACAGTTATGCAAGTCATACTTGCCTTTCCGTTCTTTTTTCTTTTTCTTTTTCTTTTGAGACAGTCTCACTCTGTTGCCCAGACTAGAGTGCCATGGTGTCAGCTTAGCTCACAGCGACCTCAAACTCCTGGGCTCAAGTGATCCTCCTGCCTCAGCTTCCTGAATAGGTGGGACTACACGTGCGCACCACCACGCCCAGCTAATTTTTGTATTTTTAGTAGGGAGGGGGTCTCACTCTCATTCAGGCTGGTCTTGAACTCCTAAGCTCAAGCAATCCTCCAGCCTCAGCTTCCCAGAGTGCTAGAACTATAGGCATTGCCTTTTCTCTTGATCTAAGTTTTTGTCAGCAATGAAAAGCACCCTGGATAGTCAAAAAGTGGGATCATGTATCACAACACATAAATTGTCCAAGGAGAATTTAGGAATAAAAGAATGTTGGGAAAATTACAAATCAAGGACTAATCATGAAGAGAGCCACAGCTACAGAAACAAATCTGATTTAGAGAAATGATAATTTTTTGTGTGTCTTCTCACCCCTTCCTTTTTTTCCTCTCAAAGTTCCTTTGTTCCTTTTGTTAGTGCTGAAAAGAAAAGTTCCTAATAATTTTTAAATTTAAAACTATAAAATAAAATTTATCCAGATTTATCTATGAGCTCATCTTCATGAAAGTATAGAGTATACTACTAAGTCTCTCCGGACAAATTACTTAATCATTTTGTGTAATTTTCCATGTGATAAGCAGGGTTGCAGGAAAACTTGTTAACTATTGCTGTGGTTTTTGGAAACATTGTCACAAAGAAACATAAGTACTGGGTTTAACGCTGTGATTTAGATGTAAAATATTATTGATTATTGTTAACATATCCTTTTCCTTTCATTTTAGGTATTTATTTCTTTTATAAAAATGGTCTTCAAATAAGCCACTAAGAAGAGAAAGGAGAGGGAAATAACCTGCTTATGAGGCAAGTGGAATTAGGACCCAATAACTTCCCACCCCTCCTCCTGGCACACATACAGATACTGTCACACATGCCTGCTCAGGGGCACACACTCTAGAAGTTGCTGACACTTGGCAACTCAAAAATAAAACAAAGGTGGCCAGGCACAGTGGCTCATGCCTGTAATCCTAGCACTCTGGGAGGCCAAGGCCAGAGGATTGCTTGAGCTCAGGAGTTTGAGACCAGCTTGAGCAAGAGTGAGGCCCCATCTCTACTAAAAATAGAAAGAAATTAGCCAAACAACTAAAAATAGAAAAAATTAGCCAGGCATGGTGACGTGCGCCTGTAGTCCCAGCTACACAGGAGGCTGAAGCAGGAGAATGCTTAAGCCAAGGAGTGTGAGGTTGCTGTGAGCTAGGCTGACGCCACGGCACTCTAGCCCAGGCAAGAGAGTGAGACTGTCTCAAAAAAATAAATAAAATAAAACAAAGGTGAATCTACTTGGTTTGTATCACTTATGACAGATCATGCTAATAAGAGTAGTAGAATTATTTGTTATGATCTTACTACTGATTTCATATACTTTTGAGTATTATATCAAGATTCTAAATGTTCTTTTTTCCCTTTCTTGTTCAAGTATGTAAGGCCCTACATCTCTCTCCTCCTTCCCCTTTCCCATCTTTCTCCCAAACTGTGCCCATAAATAAATCAATATGAAATCAGCTTTGGCAGAATTAATCAGTGAAAGCTTCCTACAACTGGGGAGTAAATCACTTTGGTGCAGTAAAGAGAAGAGACTTTGGCTTTGAACCTGGGTTTGTATCCTGGCTCTGCTCTTCACTAGGTATGTGAACTTGGGCAAGTTACGTAACTTCTTTATGCTTCAATTTCTTCCTTTGTTAAAAAGGGATAATAATAATGTTTTGTAAGTGCTTCGCAAGTATTAGTTCATCTAATCTAATACCACCTGTGGAGCTGCTAAAAAAAGAAAGAAAAAAAAAACAGAAAGAAAAGTATAAATTAAAAAACAAAAATTAAAAAACTAAAATAAAATAATTCATCTAATCCTCACAATAATCCTATGAGATAAGTAGTATAATTAAACCTCTTTTACAGATAAGGAAACCAATGCACAGATATTAAGTAACCAGTCCTAGGTCCCACGGCTGGTAAATGGCAAGCCAGGATTTGATCCCAGGCAGTGTGTCTCGTGATCCAGAGCATTTAACTGCAATGGTATACCCATGCCTGTCCTAATTGGTCATGTTCTGCACTGTGTAAGCCTGAAAGCCCTTCACCAAGTCTTACTGCACCTGAGTGAACATCTGACCCCAAAGGACACAATCCTTGTATAGCTTAGCCAAAAATATGACCTGGATGATCAAATTCTTTCTCTCTGAGGAATTTGTGAGAAACACAGGAGTAAGCTGCCAGTTGGTGGTGTGAACTAGAACTGAAAGGTCCAGTAGGGTTAGGGCCTTGATGGCCACTGGGAGTCATACATAAAGTAAATCAGCAGAGGGACAAAGAGAGGAGAAAATAGGGCAGATGAACCCTGAAGAAACTGAGTGAAAGAGATTGTGACTTCTGAGGGAGAGACCAGCCTCATTCTGTTCCTAATGCTTCCCTGATCTGGTCCACAGAAGGCCCAACTGTCCTTAGTTTTCTGAGTAAGTCCACTGTGTATCCTTCCAAAAAGATAAATAAAAGACACAGCTGTTATCACCACCACAGCAAAAAAAAAAGTCCTTTACTTAACCTAGCTTGAGTGGTCTTCTATTCCTTATAAAACAACAGAGTCTTTATTTTAAAATGGGCAAAAAACTTGAACAGACATTTCTTCAAAGAAGACATACAAATAGCCAACAACTATAAGAAAAGATGTTCAACACCACTAATTATCAGGGAAATGCAAATAAAAACCACAATAAGATATCACCTCACGCCTCTTAGGATGGTTACTATTAAAAATGAAGATAGGTGTTAGTGAGATTGTGAAGAAATTGGAAACTATATACAGTGTTGGTGGGATTGTAAAATGGTGCAGCAGCTGTAGTAAACAGTATAGAGATTCCTCAATAAATTAAAAGTAGAGCTAGTATGATCCAGCAATCCCACCCTTGGGTATATATTCAAAAGAATCGAAATTAGGATCTTGAAGAGATATCTGTGCTCCCATGTGCATTGCAGTGCTATTCACAATAGCCAGGATATAGAATCAACTTAAGTGTATCAGTGGACAAATGGATAAAGAAAATGTGTTGGAATACACAATGGAATACTATTCAGTCATAAAAAAGAACGAATCATGTCATTTGCAGCAACATAGATGGAACTTGAAGATATTATTTTAAGTGAAATAAGCCAGGCCCCAAAACACAAATATGGCATGTTCTCACTCATATATGGGTGCTAAAAAAGTTGATCTTGTGGTGGTATAGAGTAGAATGATAGATTCTAGAAGCTGGAACAGGTGTGTGTGTATGGCAGAGGTTAGGACGAAGAGAGGTTGGTTAATGGATACAAACATACAGTTTGAAGAGAAATAAGTCCTGGCCAGGCCCATTGGTTCATGCCAACAATCCCAGCACTTTGTGAGGCTGAAGCAAAAGGATTGCTTGAGGCCAGAAGTTCAAGACCAGCTTGGGCAACATAGCAAGATTCTGCCTCTTCGAAAAATAAAAAGTAAAAAAAAAAAAAAAAAAAGCCAACCATTTTGCCTCAGGAGGTTGAGGCAGGAGGATCGCTTGAGCCTGGGGATTTGAGGTGGCAGTGAGCTATGATTATACCACTGCACTCCAGCCTGGACAACAAAGTGAAACTGCATCTCTTAAGAAGAAAAAATGAAGAAGAAAGAAGAAGAATAGGGAAAAGGAGAAGGATAAAAAAGAGAGGAAGAGGGAGAAGGGAGGAGGAGGAGGAAAGGGAAGGAAGAAGTAACGTTTGATAGCAGAGTAGAGTTATTAGCTATAGTTAATAACAATGTATTGTATACTTCAAAATATTAATAGTTAAAAGAGAGGACTTAAAATGTTCCCAACACATAAAAAATGATAAATACCTGAGATGATGGATACCCTAAATACTTTGACATGATTATTATGCATTCCATGCATGTAACAAAATATCACATGTACTCCATAAATATGTACAAAAATTTTGTTTCAATTTTTAGAAAACAAATATGAAAAAGATATTCAAATTCCTTAAAGCATAAAAATGATTAAGATGGTAAATGTTAAGTTATATGTATTTTACCACAATTAAAAAACCAACAAGCAAACAAAACCAGCCAACCAACAAAACAAACAGAAAAGAAATAAGGGGGAAAAAGTCAGCCATTTTGAGGATATAGTGATTCTGTATTATTGAGAGTAATAGAGAGTTGGAAAAAGGATACCTAATAGGTGAGGAAGACATGAATTCTGTCACCGACACATCCAGGTATGGTGTTCCTTAGTGCACAAAATAGAAAGTCCAGTCATCACATGGGTCTAAGATTGGTGTATGCCCATAAGGGTGCTAGGAAGACAAAGCAGTAGCCCTTTACTGCAAGATTGATTAGTGGGAGAGGGTGTTGGTTAGGACAAAGGAAACATGGAGGATAATGAGCATAATTCTAATTTAGGAGAATGATAGTGGTACTACCATAACCCAGGAAGGGGAAGCTGGAGCCTGAGCAGGCAGTAAAGACAATTGTGAGTTCAGTAATAGACGTGTTAAGTTTGGGGATATACAAAGATAAGTCAGTTGGCAGTTGTGCCTGAAAGGGTGATTGGAGCTGAGAACCTACATTGCCTCTAGTCCAACATTTCCTCAAGGAGGCTTTGAGTCCTCCAAGAAATGATTCCCTCCCATATTCACAGTGCACATGAGCAAATCAGAAGCCTGAGAGTGCATTGGGAAAGGGAATTGCTTAACTTTGTTTAGATTTTTCTAAACTCATTTGGCTACCCTACCTTTTTTTCGTGAAATGTTTATTAATTTAATAAAGACTAAACTTTGGGGAATTGTTCTCTGGGCTATACAGATATTTCTTTGTTAACAAAGTAGAACAAAGGAGAAACTAGTGAGATGGTTGATAGGTCTGTGGATATTTAATGTGTCCCTATTATTATAAGTCACCAAAAACAGACTGAGAAAGCTTCCAGAAACTCAGGCCTGATCTGGCAACTGAGGACACTAACCCTTCTGTGTGGGGAGTGGCAGTGAAGGCTGCTGGGGGGTTGATCAAAGACAGCTTGCTGTCTTGGCTTTCCACCTACACTGCATGTGCCAGTAAAGCCCTGGCCAATCCCTCCCCTAGTTCTTCTTTATCCTCTGTGTTGGCTTCTTAGCCTTGCTTTTCCATTTGCATAACTAATGCACACAACACAGAGTTCCTGCAATTTTAAAGACAGCTGGCCAGCACATCTTGGATGCTGATGTCAGGAAACATCTGGAAGAGGGCTAAAGTTACTGCAGGCCTCACTGAGAACAATGGAAGGACATTAATATGGAAAATTCAGTGTGGGGGGTGGTGAGTATAAATAAAAATGGCTGCCAGACCAACTTACAAGAGCCTTGTGCAAAACCCTGTTGTACTTTGAGCATTAATATAATACCATGGAGCAATTGAGTGGTAGGTCAGCTAAAACTGAAATATTGCTGTTTTCTTTTGAACCCTTATTATTGAGGTTTTCCTTTTCTTAAAGGATTTCCTAGAAGACCTGCCAGCTAACCAAGATCCTCTTTTCTGAAAAAATCATAAACTAGTATTTTATTTTATAATAATATTAAGGTGATCTCCTTTCTTTCCCCTTGTTCTCTCTCAAAATATAAAGATATAATATAGAGTTCTGATAGATCTATTTCTGCTGTCTCTAAGAAGTCCATGTTAGCAGAAATATTGAGCTTTACAAATAATACGACTAAATATTTAACTGTGAACATTATTTTTCAAGGCTGCATGGCATAGCGTTTGAAAGAACAGGTTTTAGAGTCTGAATTCTGGCTCCTCCTCATAAGAGACTATGTGAAACCTTGGGTAAATTACTTAGCATAATTTAACCTGTAAAATTGTGGGAATTATTTCTGCCAGTTCAGATTGTCATGCAGAGTACTCAAGCTAATATGTGTTATAAGTGCTTAGAGAGATGCCTGACCCAGGTTAGCTATTATTATTGCGGTTTTATTGATATCCAAGGATTAAGAAAAAAATCTCTGCTATAATCTATTTCTTAATCTGACTCCAAAACATTGAGCATTTGCTTTCAGTTTCCTATCCTACAGATGTATACTTTGAATTAGAATTTCTCTGCCAAGTGTTCCCTTAGAGTTCTACCTACTGTTTCACTTTATTTTGTAGAAACTAAAAACGGCATTTTGTCTCTTCCATGGATTCATGATTACCATCTCATATTGTCTTCTGACATTCAGATTCCTGGTCCTGATTCCTGCTTTTATAATACCTGACTCCAGCTATGACACCTGCTTTTTCCCACTGAAAATTTGTTGGATTTTTCTCCTATCTTCCAGGTTCTGAAATTTCACAGTGATGTGATTTGGTGTTGGTCTGGTTTTTTGTTTTGTTTTTGAGACAAGGGTCTTGCTCTCTAGCCCAGGTTAGAGTGCAGTGGCATGATCATAGCTCACTCCTGGCCTCAAGAGATCCTCTTGCTTCAGCCTCCCGAGTAGCTGGGACTACAGGCTCATGCCACCACACCTGCCAGTTTTTTCTATTTTAGTAGAGACAGGGTCTTGCTCTTGCTTAGGCTAGTTTAGAAATCCTGACCTCAAACAATCCTCCCACCTGGGCCTCCTAGAGCGCTAGGATTGCAGAAATGAGCCATCATACCTGTCCTGGTCTGTTTTTATCCATTGGACTAGGTATTTTGGTATTTTGGGGGACCTATTAATCTCAGTTTGTATCCTTTGGTTTTGAAAATCTTCTCAAATTATTGATTTATTATGTGTTCCTCCCCATAATTTTTTCTGTTCTCTCTTTCTGAAACTCCTGTATATTAGAATATTGGATCTTCTAGACATCCTCTGATAATGTTATCTTTTCTTCCTTTTATCCTTTTCTTTGTCTTTTGGCTTAATTTTCTGGACAAGTTCCTCAACTTTATCATCTAAACCTTCTCTTAAGTTTTTAAATTCTATTATTATATTTTAAATTTCTAACAATTCTTTTTTTGTCAGTTTTATAACTTTATTTGATGTATTTGACAATCAGCAGTTAGTTCTCGTGCACATTGACTATCTGTAGAGTTTTGAGAGTGGTAACAGGTATATAAGTAACCAAACTATAGAGCTTTGTGGTGAATTTTCATCCTCATTACCCATTCTAAACAACCACAGACATATACAGTATGGGACATTCCTTCTAACACAGATAACTTTAGCACCTTATTCCTTTGTTAAACCTGGTATCAGTGCACACATCTGCAGTCCCAGTCTCCTTCATGGCAAGTTTCCAGATCTCTCTGAGTGCCCAAGGAGCACACTCTTGAAGCCCTCTCCATGGAATGTCAATGATGTATCTCAGGTCACCACAACTCACTGATGGCAGATTGGCCCTTCTTCTCCCACCCTTCTTTGTGGGAGCCATTCTACTGGGCCCAAGTTGGAAAGGAAGCTCTAATGGTTTTTATACTATCCTATTCTTATAGCATCTTTTTTCTTCTCTGAAGATATTAGGTTCTCTTTTTGAAGCTTTTATTTCCCTACATATTCTCAAGTCTGTTTCCTCTTTAGCTGTCTTTTTGTCTTTGTTTTGTCTTCATCTTCCCTGGTAGAGGCTTTCTTCAGATGTCTGATGATTCTGGCCCTTCACTCATATTTTAGAGCCAATGGAAAGCTCTATGCATGGATGAAGCTGTTGCCTTCAGTCTTTAGAATGATCTGCCTATGCCGTTTGGGAGGGGCAGCAGGGTGGTGGTGGTGGCAGCATTGTCATTGCCTTTAGGTCTTTTTCTTGGTCTGGTCAAGTTTTCTCTGGGGGACACCTCTACTCTCCTTTCTAGAGGAGCTGGTGTTACTGGCTGCCAGTGTTCTGGAGGTTGAACGTGGACTGAGAAGATCAGTACTTTATTATATAAATTTTTTTTTTCAAATCTATCTGCTTTTGATATAGTACTCCCAGCCTTTATTCTAGCTTAGACACCCTTTATTGTACCTTCTGCAAAAAACTTCAAGTCTTCTTGAAGTGGCAGTTTACTAAGCTGTGTTTGAGAGCAGGGCTTTTGGGGTAGCCTATCTGGGACCTGGCTTGCTTCTTAGTTTCCCCCTCTTCTGGTTTAGAATTTAACTTTCTCAGTTTGTTAAGTGAGGTACAAATGTCCTATTTTTCACATCTTAAAATGTTGCTGTCATTATGTTCTACCCCTTTTAATTCCTTAAAATCCCTTTATTTTTATTTTAATGGAGGTTTAGGGGTAAACACATTTGTTTAGTCAGCTATCTTAAATCAGTATTTTTTAAAAGACATTCTTAATGTAATTATTTATTCTGAAAAATTAGATTTTCTTTGCCAGAACCCCAAATTGAAAGACTCTGATGAGATCAACTTAGAATGGTTTTATAAATGTATTCATTAATTTCTAATTGGTTTTTAACATTTTGGCCATCATAACTGTTGTGTGGTAAATGTTTCTATTTGTTGGCAAAACCCTCTTGGGTTGTTCATCACCTTTTATGTCGTTGTAGATATAAACAACATGTGTGCTCCAGATGGACTCTGAATCCAGGCTCCCACTTTGTGACACACTGCTTCTCCACACCAGAGGCTTCCAAACGCAAGTCCCCATATCAACTCATTTCAGCTCACATCCTGGCAACTCTCAAGAGAGAAATCTCAGAGTGAATAAAATCTCTATAATGAGAAAACGTCCATTCCATATCTATTTTGGCAGGAGACTTTATATTCTGCCTTCTTTCTGTATAGTGAGACGTGGGTAGATTTGGGCTTAGGGTGGGGTGTAGGTGGAGTGGACCAGATGACCAAGGATTCAGGTCCATAGTAAATGTTAACAACACCTTCCACATTTTTAGCCCTTATTTTATGTGCTGAATAAAGCTAGGATTCATACAACTGATACCCTCCTGGCAGAGCTGATTTTAGGAAAGGCAACTCAGGCAGTTATTTGAGTGGGCCTGGTCTGTATGGGCATGTGGCCAGTCTCATAGCAAAACAGAATCAACAGCCTTGCAGTCTCAGAAATGCCATGGCCAGCCTGGTAAGCAATATTCAAAACTAAAATTTCCTCAACTGATTTTTGGGCTCTGTAGTCAAAGGAGGACTGATCCTTTCATAGATGGAAAAATCTATTTGGCAATCAGAATATGTTTAATACTTTTTTGTGTGGTTGTTTCAAGAGCAAAGTCGAGAAAAACAGCTTTTGAAAAATCAAAGAATCACAATTACTGCTATTTCTCAGTGCCTGCTATTTGCTAGATGCTCTATATACATAGTCTCATTGAATCTTCGCAAACAGTTCTATAGTATTATTATTACAAGCATTTTGCATCTGAAAAAAGACAAGGCTCTGAGAGATTGAGTGATTTATCTGAGGTCATAAAGTCAGTAAAGATTGAAGTGGAATTTAAAAGCAGGAATTTTAGAATTTTTCTCCAAAGCCCAGGCTCTTTGCATTGGGGTTAGCCTGCCATTTCAAGAAAACAATGTCCATAACACTTGTGTATTGTTTGTATGATGTTCATTTTTGAATGTAGGGCACATTTCATGCATGCCAAGAGGAAACACATGCATTTAATCTTGCTGATATATGGCAAATTTGTCACTCTGTAATACAAATATATATAATTATGTGACAGAGATCATCAGCCCAGCAAATCACTTTCCGTCACAGGTACACAGATGACAAATATGGAGTACAGAAGGGGCCAGCTGAGGATGCTACTTGCCTGAGCTGTCATTTTGTCTAAAACTATCCCTACTTTGTAGAGAAACTACAAAGACTTGGAGGCCTGTGTTCCAGTCCTGTTGGTGGTAACCAGCTAAATTGGGCTTGTTACCTATGAAGGAAACTCACCTTTTTGAATGACTAGTATGTGTCAGGCACAGTTTTCTTTTTAAATTTACTTGTTCTTTTAAATAGTCTATATATGTCCAAGGGTTATGAAGAATACTAAAGTTAGACTCCTCTATCCTTAGAGCCTAGCCTGTGATCCTCTTCCCAATATTATCCATTGGTAACAGTTTTGCCTAATACCAGGAATTTTAAATACATTATGTCCAAATTTCCCAATTATTGCTCCAATTAATTTAATTTAATTTATTTTTTTTTTGGTCTTTTCTAAAGATTTGGGGCAGGAAAAGGAGGTCAGTATATGTGTTTGGCCTGTATTTTTGTTCCAATTTTTAACTCCATTTTATGGATTCCAAAACTGAGCTCAGTAGCTAATCAAATAATGAAGCCAAGGCGAATTCAATATTTGAGTATTAATCGAGTGACTGTAATGGCAAAGTACCATGCTAGTCTTCCAGGGTTCTATGGTGAGCCCTGCAGGTCCTTCCTCCCAGTCTAATGGAGAGGTTTTAAAAAGTAAACAGATAAGGGATCATGTGCTATGGTTCTTACTGGGATAGGTAGCATCAGTCCAACTTGGAGGGCTGAGGAAAGCTGCTAGAAAAAGTAACTTCCACATTGAGACATCAGGAGTGAGATAAGAGTTATCCCTGTGAAGGGGAAGATGTGGGATGGAGAAGAGAAGAGTAATCTTAAATCTGAGGTGTTAGGGGCTTTCAGAAAGACTGGAACTATGGTGGGAGTGTGCCCAGAGGCTATTTGGGAGGGGCACACTGAAGCCTGAATAGTACAGACAAAAGAGTAGGGGAGTGAAGTGATCGCATTTTGGCTGTGAAATGGAGAATAGCTTGGGGCTGACTGGGAGATTGCCACAGGGAGAAATGATGGTGGTCTGAACCAGGGTCAAGGCTGAGGTATTGGGAAGTGGAGTCAAAAGACTTTCAAGTGTACCCTCTAGAACCACCAGGAATCTTTGCTCTGCTGCTTTCTATGGTAACAACAGAGCTGTTGGGTATTGAACTGCTTGCAACAATATGCAGGACATCATAATCTTTCTAAGCATCAGTTTTCTCATTTGCAAAATGGGAGTAAAAATGGGATCAAAATGGGGGTAATATTAGTACCTACCTTATACGGTCATCATAAGAATTAAAAGAGAGAATCCCTAGGTCTCTGGTGCCCTTGGTTTGGACCTCAATGCGGAGGGCCCCTCCCCAGAGACACCTGTGTTCTCATGACCTCCTTCCTGGCTCCCTGCAGACCCCACTCATTAGGACAGCTGACATCAGGTGCTCGCTCTGCTGGGGGTTCTGGGCCAAGCTGGTTTCATTAGGATTTGGGAGGAGCCCACTTGTGGGGCCCACCCCCACACACATACCTCCTAGGGGTTTGCTCACAGGCCCTGCTGAAGCACAGTGTCCTGGGTGATCTTGTGCCTCTACCCTGGTTGAACCAGCTGAGTCCCTGACCAAAGACCACCCATAGGCTGCATGGGGCCTCCATGGGACCAGAAGACCCCATCAGAAGCCCTATTATAAGAGCGGTTAGTAGACGCAGAAGGGTCCTGAAATAGAGGAAGAGACTCTGAGGAAGGGGAAGGTGTCAGGGAGGGAAAGCAAAGTCCTTGCATGGCAGGGCCTCGGCCAACGTTAGCTGCTCGGCCAACGTTAGCAGTGAGACTGTGTCACGGACCTGCTGAACCCACAAGGACATGAGACTCAGGAGCACTTGAGATGTGGCTGGATTGAGATATACTCTACATGTGAAATACACAATGGATTTGAGACTTCCATACCAAAAAAAATACATATATGTATAAAACATCTCATTAATAATTTTGAAATATTGACTACATTTTGAAATGATGATCTTTTGGATCTATTGGGTTAAATAAAATATATTACTAAAATTAAGAAAAAATGAGAGAATCCCTGTAAAGGTTTTAGGTAATGCTCATGTATATTAAGCATTTAGAAAAATGTCAGGGCAAAAGGAGGAGCCACACATGTCTTCTCAGTTACAAGCTTGAGCATCTGAGTGTTTGGTGGTGACAGTCGGTGAGTTGAGGAACACAGGAAGGGAGACAGATTTGGGGAAAGTTGATAAATTCAGTCTGCATTTGTCTGAGTCCAAAACCCACATCTCCCCACTACACTAATCTCCTTAAGGACACTGCCACTTCCTAGCCGCTTCCATTGAGCAAATTACTCAATCTCCTCATCTGCAAAATGGGAATGATAAGAAATAGTACCTTTCCTAAGAAATAGGATTGTTGTAAGGATTAAATGAATTAACATGTAAGCCTGGCACGTAATTAACACCATTATTAGCTACTGTAATTGGGTATAAAAGTGTGGACATACTCAATGGTACACTTTTTTTTTCTTTTTCACTTTAATGTCACCTGGTGACTATTAGGCATGCCATCTCCTTTCAAATAGATTTAAACTAAAAAAAAATTTTTTTTTTTAAAGAAGAAATAAGATTGCTCTGGCTACAGGGTGAAGGAGTGATCAGAGTTGGAGCAGGATTTGCTTGGGAGAGCTTCTCTGAGAAAGTGAGTCTCCAGTCAGTTCTGAAAGGGTATGATGCAACCACCCCCTAGATAAGCACACAGCACAAGTTGCTGGGGGAGCCTGGGCTCCAAAATTGCAGTCGAGTCTTAGTGGGTAAAAGGTAATATGGGTAAAATGGTTGCTGCTGGTGGAGCTCATTAAGAGAGAAAAGGCCTGTGGGGAAACTGCCAGGAGTAAATCTGGAGCCTGGAGGCAACAATGCTTTTATTCAGTTCCTGCAGTCTGTTGTTCTTTCTCCCATATTCCTGAGGGCTAAAGGTAACTGACCTTAGGGTGAGGTAGCTGGACAATAGACTATGTAGACAAGGCAGAGAAAGGTATTGTAGAGCTAGACACAACATTTGCAAAGTCACAAAGATGTGCAACAGACGTTCTTGGAATTCCTGTAGTTCAGAAGGGGGGTGGGGAGCAATGAGTGTTGAGGCCAAAGGAGAAAGGAGAAGGGGACAGATTATGCAGCCTTGTAAGCCACGTATGGCAGACTCCATTCATTGCTTGACTAATATTTATTATACGCTTCTCCCTTATTCAGATATCTACACCTCAAGGAATGTAACACTATTTCCAAGTCAGGAGCAAATCCTAAATAGTCTATACCAATCATAATAATCTTATTTACTTTGTTAGCATTGGTTTAGGTTTGGTCTCCAGTTTAGCACTGGTCTCCAGCTTCCTCCTGCATTCCATAGCTGTGCACATTAGGTTCACTGGCAAGTCGGCATTGTCTACATTGTGTGAGTGAATGTGGGTATGGATGTGTGTGCCCTGTTATTGAATGGTGTCCTGTCCAGAGCTGGTGCCCGCCTTGCTCCCTAAGCTGCCGGAGTAGACTCTGGTCATCCACTACCCTGAACAGGAATGAGTAGGTAAGTAATTATTTCATTTGTATTAAGCTTTCTTAATTTTATGTCTAGCTCACATTTATTTCGATGTTAATATTAGGAATGTTTTGGACTTTGTTTACAAGTTTGGTGACGTTTTTGTGACCAGAGATATGCCATAGTAACTTAACTCTTGTTTATATCATTTAGCCTATGGCAAAATTGGTTTCGTTCTAGTCATTTCGCTTAAAGTCCCAGTTTCTAGAACCTATCGACAACGTTAAGTGAGGGCTTGCTGTACATATAGGTTGGTACAAAAGAAATTGTGAGTTTAGCATTGTTGACATTTGCCATTTGATATTGGAATACATTCTTAAATAAATGGGGTTATGATAGGTCGGGCATGGTGGCTCACTGCCTGTAATCCCAGCACTCTGAGAGGCTGAGGCTGTTGAATCCCTCAAGGTCAGGAGTTTGAAACCAGCCTGAGCAAGAGTGAGACCCCATCTCTACAAAAAATAGAAAGAAATTAATTGGCCAAACAAAAGTATATAGAAAAAGTTAGCCGGGCGGCAAGGTGGCACATGCCTGTAGTCCCAGCTACTTGGGAGGCTGAGGCAGAAGGATTACTTGAGCCCAGGAGTTTGAGGTTGCAGTGAGCTAGGCCGACAGCAGGGCACTCTAGCCTGGGCAACACAGTGAGACTCTGTCTCAAAAAAAAAAAAAAAAATGTGGTTATGATATACATCCAAAAAAAAAGTGGTGTAGGTTTGTGACCCTATTCTGGCCAATGAGATATATAGAGAAATTGCCTGGTAGGTCTTTGGGAAAGGTTTCTTCACTCTTTTTTATTTTTTAATTTAATTAAACTTTTTTTTTTTTCCTGAGACAGAGTCTCACTGTGTTGCCTGGCTAGAGTACTGTAGCGTCGGTCTAGCTCACAGCAACCTCAAACTCCTGGGCTCAAGCGATCCTCTTGCCTCAGCCTCCTGAGTAGCTGGGACTACAGGCATGCACCACCATACCCAGCTAATTTTTTCTATATATTTTTAGTTGTCTAACTAATTTCTTTCTATTTTTAGTAGAGATGGGGTCTCGCTTTTGCTCAGGCTGGTTTCGAACTCCTGACCTTGAGTGACCCTCCCGCCTCGGCCTCCCAGAGTGCTAGGATTACAGGCGTGAGCCACCTCACTTGGCCCAAATTTAACTTTTTTAGAGATGGTGGTTTCACTGTGTTACCCAGTATGTAGTGTATTAACTATTTACAGTTGTAATCACAGTGCACTGTAGCCTTGAAATCCTGGTCTCAAGCAATCCACCTGCCACAGTCTGTTTTTTTGTTTGTTTGTTTGTTTTGAGACAGAGTCTCACTCTGTTGCCCAGGTTAGAGTGCTGTGGCATCAGCCTAGCTCACAGCAACCTCAAACTCCTGGGCTCAAGCAATCCTTCTGCCTCAGCCTCCCAAGTAGCTGGGACTACAGGCATGTGCCACCATGCCCAGCTAATTTTTTCTATATATATTAGTTGGCCAATTAATTTCTTTCTATTCATAGTAGAGACGGGCTCTCACTCTTGCTCAGGCTGGTTTCGAACTCCTGACCTTGAAGGATCCAACGGCCTCAGCCTCCCAGAGTGCTAGGATTACAGGCGTGAGCCACCGCACCCAGCCAAAACTGAATGATTTGTATATGTTAGTTGTGTTTAAGTATTTTACATGTGTATTCTTATTTGATATTCCCAACAGCTGTATGTATAAAACCATATGTCTTGCTTTGACAGAATGGTCTCCATTTATACCTGTCACAACATAATTATTAGCAGTGCTCCCTTTCACTCTCAAAAATGCCTCTTTTGGCATTGACAATACAGTATGTGGTCACCTTATTTATCTATGAGTTGGTTGTTGTCATCACTTCATTTTATAGCTGAGGGAAAGGAAAACTGTTTAAGTTGCCCAAGGTTACACAAATAGCAAGCAGAGACCAGAAGAGACTTACAGTGATCTCAGAGGACAATCTTAAATTTCTTGGGCCAAATAAATGTTGCCTGTCTCTCTAGGATACCATTAACCTCCAATCTAAAGTTTGAGAGGTCAGCTCTTAAAAATTGGGGAATTGCAGCCTGAGCAAGAGCGAGATCCCGTCTCTACTATAAATAGAAAGAAATTAGCCAAACAACTAAAAATAGAAAAAATTAGCTGGGATGGTGGTGCATGCCTGTAGTCCCAGCTACTCGGAAGGCTGCAGCAGGAGGATCACTTGAGCCCAGGAGTTTGATGTTGCTGTGAGCTAGGCTGACGCCACGGCACTCTAGCCCAGGCAACAGAGTGAGGCTCTATGTCAAAAAAAAAAAAGAAAAAAATTAGGAAATCATGGGTGGCGAGGCGGGTGGATCATTTGAGCTCAGAAGTTCGAGACCAGCCTGAGCAAGAGCGAGACCCCATCTCTACTAAAAATATAGAAAGAAATTAGCTGGACAACTAAAAATATATAGAAAAAATTAGCTGGGCATGGCGGCACATGCCTGTAGTCCCAGCTACTCAGGAGGCTGAGGCAAAAGGACTTCTTGAGCCCAAGAGTTTGAGGTTGCTGTGAGCTAGGCTGATGCCACAGCACTCTAGCCCAGGCAACAGAATGAGACTCTGCCTCAAAAACAAACAAAAAACTTACATTTCAGTTAAAACTTTTATAATCTTTACATTCTCTGCTATGACAACTTTAATATTTCTAATTCATATGCAATATTTTCAGGAAGATTTGAGGAGGCAAGAATTATAATCATCTCAACTGGGAATTTAAGATTTTTTTCCTTTTTTTACAGTAGCTTAATCAAGGCCAGAGATTAAGGCTTTTAAGTTGTTTAACTGAGAGCTTGCTTAGAAAAACAAGTGGAAAGCTGAAAAAAATTAAAATTTCCTTAATTTGTAATGGATTATCCTCCCAGTTGATTATAATTCTGCCTTGTCCGGTAATTCCACCTCTCGCCTCATCCACAGTGACAGCGATAGCAACTTTATTTATATAGTAAGACTTGTTTGCCGTAGTTAATTGAGCCAGGAATGAGTGCTTGAACCCAGTTGTGCCAATGAGCCCTTTCATCTGGGAATTTGAAATTCACATTAAGAGATTTCCCCTAGTTTTCAATGGTATCTGTTTTAAAAAGAGAGAGAGAGATTTCCAAGCCATCCATTGGGTGTGGCCATTATCTGCCAAGCAAATATGCGAACTGAGAAAACTAGTGTTCAAGAGTAAAAGCAGAAAGGAAAAGAGATGAGAGATATATGTTTCTGGGTTCCCTCTAGCACTTCAGCTCTTAGATTCAGAGTTACCCAGGCTTGAATGCTTTTACTGCCCTTGGTGTCTGTGAGTTAGTCATGAAACTATGTATTATTAATAATTCCCTGATTGAATGAAACTAAACTAAAAATAAATTATTTCAATCAATATAACCCAAGTTTCTCACATTTAATTTGTGTTCCAAAGAAGGTTGGGATGCATTGAATTAGAGAGATGTTTATAAAGTAGAATTGCACTGGACTGTGTTGGTGAAAGAAGAATAGATGAAACTGAATATAATGTACAAGTTTGAGGTTTCAACAAGCAGTTGGCTGTGATGACACTTCCTAAGAGAGGGAATGTTGGATGAAAGTAGTTTTGGGTGAGATTGAGATGATGAGTTCAATTTCAGACACATTGAGTTTGAGGTGCCTGTAGGAACCACATGCAGAGATGTTAAGTATCTAGGGCTAGAAAGTGCTCTGTGGGTACACATTTGGAACTTGTCAGCATATCAGAGGTAGTAAAAACCATAGGAATGGATGAGTTTGACCAAGACACTGTATAGTGAGAAGACAAGAGAACCAAAGACAGAATCCTGGGATTATCAACTTAATTAATACTGTTTCCTAGGGCTGTTTGCATCTACGGTGGTCTCTATCATCAATGTATTTTGGGAGAAAGACATTTTTAGCAAATATGAAGTTGCTCCTATAGTGGAGTATCAGGTTGCCTTGAGACTGTGTTCTCTACGTTTAAGAGTCCCCAAGATGATCCTGTTCACTGTAAAGATTTGATGGTGGTGATAGACTTCAGGGTTTAACACCATCTTTCTGGTTGCTCCTTCTCTTTCTGTTTTGTTGACTTCCACTATTGAAAAGTGTACACACTCCCAGACCCATTGCTTTTCCTGCTTTTTACTATCTCCCTTAAAAAGTCAGTGGTGTGTGACAAAAAGGGCATGTGCAAGGCATGTGCCTTAAAAACAGGCAGACCTGGTTTAGAATTCCAGCTAATCGTGGCCTTGAGCAAATTACTTAATTTGTCTCATCCTCTATTTTCCTCATCGTTAATCTGGACTAACAATATCTCCCAGGCAGTGTTCCTGTGACGACTGGATACAAAGTACCCCTGCATAAAACCTGACATACTAAAGCCGTAGTTATTATTATCAGACAGGTCATCTACTCTAATGGATTTTTTTTGTTGTTTCTTCTTCCTGTAAAAACAAACAAACAAACAAAAACAAATAAAAAATCCCACCCACAAAGAATCTGGTTTGTTAAAGACTGAACTCTGATTCAATAAAAATGAGACTGAATTTTCATATTGCTGGAGAGATGAGAGATGATTAGGACTCCACTTTAAAACTAGAGACACTAAAATCCTTAAGTTATCTGGAAACATTCTTATTATATTTTGGTGATGAAGGATAAATGCTGAAGATTTTTTTATTTCTTTCCCTTCTCTTTTTGAGGGACTAGGATTCCTGTTCTGAAATATAAATAGATTTTTATCTGAAGAATATGTTGGCAGGGGCATTTCTCTCTTCTTTTACTTTAAGCAGATGGTAATTTGTTATTCGTTTCCTCTGGTGTTATATTCCCCCAGAGGAGTTAGGTGTGGACATTAGGACATGCCCAGGGTTCCATCACACTTTTTTACCAGTAGATACCAGTTATTTGCAGTTTCTGCAACTAACTTCCACCTTGACATTTTGGGCCCTGATATCACACCTTAGCTCCACTTCCGTGTCTCAAATTAGATCCTGGCCATTTCACTTAGAATCACCACTACTCCTCACATTGGACGTTTATAACACTGACAATTTCTTCTAAATCCTTTCCTTCTTTTGGCCTTCACATTTCTTCAGTGCTATTGTTCTCCTGGTGATCAGCTCAAAAATCAGGAGGCTGGGAGGCTAAGAAACATTATCAAAGACCCTGGTTGTTCCTGTCTTTCTGTTCACTCATCTTCAGGCCAGCTTCCCTCTTGGTTAAAAAATAGTTGCCAGAAATCTAGGCATCACCCCAGACTTTCATCCCAATGTGCAGATGAAGCAGATGGCATCTCCTCATGTATGTCTAATATGAATACATAAATCTTTTCCTAAAGTCCCTAGCAGACTTCTCCTCACATCTCATTGACTAAAACTGAATCACACACTCATTTTTAAAACAAGCAGTGGCAAGGATTGTCATGATTGGCCTAGACTAATCAAGATATACTCCTGAATCAGGGATAGGGTCATCTTCCCTGAGATGTGGATACCCAAATAAAATTGGAGTTCTAACAAGAAAGAAGGGGAACATAAAAAGAAGGAAGATGTGTCATTCTGGTTTCTTCCTAACACCTCAGTCTAAGCACTTAAAACCTATCTCAAGGAGAAGCATAATAAATAGTTTTCTAACTGGTCTCCCAACATTCTTTCTCTCACAGCCCACCATACACAATTTTGCCAGATTTATCTTCCAGAAACACTGCTTTGCCACATTGCCATTTTATGGCAAAAAAGTGTTTTCTAAGGGGGTATATGAACACAGATTTTGTTTTAAGAGAATCAATTTCCAGATTTTCAATTTGTTCTCTCTGAAAACTAGTCTTAAGTTTAACCTAATTCTTTATTTTACCTTCTATTTCAAAATAGCCTATTTTCTCCTTACCTATCCTGAATATTACCTTGGTACCTCCAGAGTCTTGAGAACCTCTGAGGAATGGAGGAGAGAGCAAACGAAGAAACCATTTGAAGCATTGGTTTTGGGAAAGCCTCCTTTAATGATTAAGCAAAATCACTGAGAGGATCTTTCAATTAAGGGTGAGGTGTGACTTTAGAGCTGAGGTGTTAGGGTCTGTGTTGGGAGGCTGTGGAGTCAGATATGTTGTAGAGTAGAGAGGTGGAATGACTCAGCACCTGCCATCCCTGGTTATAGTCAGAGAATGCATAACTCTTGAGGGAGAGACCCATGACAGCAAAGAAAAGAATGCTTCAAACGCTGAAAATGAAGTCTGCCGTTTGTTTTCAGTTATTCTCAAAACCTAGGAGATGCCATTAGCTGGAATGGATGATTTCCAAGCAGACGATGTGCCAGATACTGATGATGATTCAGGACTAAGTGATGTACTTTCACAGGACACACGTCAAATTCTCACATGCCTTCCCAAGTGTAGTTCACCTTTAGTAGATTATAGTAAGAATGATCCCTTTGAACTTGTGCAACTTGGAAGTAATGTGAAAATTCTTTTAAATTTAACTAGAATTTTTCTGGGATTATTACATTCTCTATTACATTAGATAAAACTCATGGGAAAAATTAACACGATTTTTTTATACAATGTAAACATCATTAAATAAAGTAATTAAATTCTACTTTTATGAAATTATGCCATGGAATGTTTTTCCAGTGGTAGTCAATTCTCATCTCATTTCTTCTTTTAAGACATATATTTTTACTCCTATTAACACAGAATAAAATTATATTCTAGCTACCAGACTATTTAGTTTTTAGAAGTTCATACTTTTTTCTTCCATTAAATAGGTAGGAAAAGTTAAAAGTTTTAAAAACATGAATGAATTATTTTCTGATTTTTTTTATATATATGATTTTTATTGAATTTTCCCCAAAGTCCAATCCCAGAGTCCACACACATGTACATTTACCAAAGGAATACCAGAACTTCTATCATTCCTTGCTTCATAAAGAGCTTAAAATTTCAGACACATTTTATTGTATTATTACAAAGTAAGTAATAAGAAATGGTATTTTAAAATTGTTTCATAAATTTTTAATGGATACATTAATTACATTAGCTCTACATCCCTATGTTTGCTTTTAGTGGATTATTAAAAGTGGATTACATTTTACAAGATATGTTCCATAATTTCTCAGTGATTTCATATTGTTCCTCAAATTGCATTTTAACTTATTCATTTGAATTGCTTTGATTAATTAATTCAAGCTTTTCCAGCAGACCATGTCTGATTTAGTTGCTCAGTCTGACAATGAGGGCTGCCTTTTCCAATTAGTCTGTATGAAAAATATGTCCTATAAATGTTGAATAGTTGAATGAGCTAAATCAGCAGCTCTAAGCTTCTGACAAAGATATTATTTAAAACGGGTTAAAATAAAAGCATTTAAAAAATAATGTATTGGCAAAAGTATATTGAAATTATTATTTTTATTTTCCCAACTTGTCTTATGTATCAGAGTAAACAACATACCTTTAATTGAAAGAGAACATTGGGGAGACAGGGAACAAAAAAAATAAATAAAAGAGAAAAGAGATAGTCACATAACTATTTGATAAATCTAAGTAGAAATTTTTAGTAAATTTCCCAAAATTGTGGAAGTAGATGAATTTTATAACTGGGTACCAAATCTCTTTGCAAGTCAAGTTGTTTCTAATAGAAAACTTTTCATAAAATTGGAGGTGCTAGCTGACAGAAATTTAAAGCAACTTTTTGGCTGGGTTCAATGGCTTATGCCTGTAACCCCAGCCTGGGCAAGATAGTAAGATCCTGTCTCTACAAAGAAAAAAAAATTAGCTGGGTATAATGTTACCCACCTGTGGTCCTAACTATTCTGGAGACTGAGGCAGGAGGACCACTTAAGCCCAGGACTTCAAGGTTACAGTGAGCGACAATGATGTTACTGTAGCCTGGGTGACAGAGCAAGACCCTATCTCTAAATAAATAAATAAATAACTTTTTGGTGATAGATTATGAAATTCCTGTAAAATCGTCAGGCATGGGGCTCAGCCCTATAATCTCAAAGACTTGGGAGGCTGAGGCAGGGGCATTTACTTGAGCCTAGGAGTTCAAGGCTACAGTAAGCTATGATCATGCCACTACACTCCAGCATAGGTGACAGTGAGACTCCAGCTTTAAAAATAAAAATACATAAATAAGAAAAAAACTGAATAATTTTATAACAAATAATTAGTTAAATTCAAATAATTTTGTTAAGATTATCTTTATAAAAAGTTTTCTTCTATTCTCATCCTCTAATTTTATATAAAAATTCTTTGGTGGCAAGATTTATAAAAATGAAAAGTATGAATGAAATTGCTGCTCTAAGTTGGGACACATGAACTAATTGAAAAAAAAATAGTCTTAGTCATCTTGGTAAGAACTGTACCTCTAATAAAATGTTTTTCTGCATCATTTATCTTAATTTATCACTTCTTTAGGTTATTTTGATAAATTTTACACTAATAATAACAATGATAAAAAGGTTTTGACACTTTAGAGGCTTGGCCATGGTGGAAACTATTAATTGCCTCACAAAATTTGTTATCTCTTTCTTTAGGTACCTAGGCTACTTGTCTCCATCTCCCTTGCTCTAAGGTATGGCCACGTAATTGTTCTGGCAACAGGATGTGAGTGTAAGTGATACGATTCTCTTCCAGGCCTGCTCTCATGAAATCTCTTCCATGTATTCTTCCTTGCCTTTTCTCCTTCTACCATCTAAATACAGTTGAGAATGAGGCTATAGGAGAGGGGTTGGCAAACTTTGGTAAAGGGCCAGACAGTAGCTATTTTAGGCTTTGCAAGCACATAAGGCCTCTGTCATACATTCTACTTTTTTTTTTTTTTTGGTAGCCTTTTCAAAATGCAAATCTATTCTTAGCTCCCAGGGCACACAAAAATAAGCCCACAAGTTAAACCCTTGTTCTAAAGAACTGTGAAGCCATACATGGAAGGAACTTGGTTCCCCTAATCACTGTGTGGAGGGCAGTGCCTTGCTTATCTGGGCACCTCATCCAGAACTATTCTGTGAGAAAGAAATAAGCTTTGATTTTGTTGAGCCATTACACACTTGGACCTATTTGTTATTATTGCTCAGCCTAACAAAAATACCGGAAATTTTAAAAAAATTGATTTGTAAACGTTTTATTTCAGATAAGTACAGTGTAACGGAATGAATAATAAGACCTTTAAGGATAATAATATAGTACCTTAGGATAACAGTATGTAGGAGAAGTGGAATAAAATATGATCTTAAGGAGAAAATGGAATGATGTAAAATTTCTGATTGTTAAAAAAGAGAGTGCTTGTTTGTATATTTTTAAATGGATGATGATGTGCATCAAATTGCTTGCATTTAGACTCAATGGGATATTTTAAAGACAGAATTGCAACAGTTTATTTTTAAATGCCTATATTAATATTATGCTGGAAATGACAACCTTTGCAATTATTTAAACATAAGATGAGATATTTAATTTTTAATGTTTAAATTTTTATTTTAACTCCTCTTACTATCATTCCCAAAAGATGGAATATTTTAGATGTCAACTAAAAATTTTGTCAAGGAATACATGAGTTTTAAAAAGTTCTTTGAAGAGACATGCCAGCTAAAACCTTTGAAGAGCCTTCAAAGAAGCTTTAAAGACTCAGAACCAAAACTCTTTTGAAATCTTCATAGATTCCCTGGGCCAAAAGAACGAACAGGAGTTTTTCTGGTCCACCAGGGGTTTTTCTGGTCCCTTTTCAAAATCCTATGTGTAGGTCACTGTAGACAGTGTTCATACCCAGGAATGTCCTTGCGTGTCAGGAGCCCTGCTTGGAGTGTCACTCAGCTAGGTGCAGACTCATTTCTTCTGATCTTAGATTCCCCATTTTTTTTTTTTTTTTTTTGAGACAGAGTCTCATTCTGTTGCCCCGGCTACAGTGCCATGGCATCAGCCTAGCTCACAGCAACCTCAAACTCCTGGGCTCAAGCGATCCTCCTGCCTCAGCCTCCCGAGTAGCTGGGACTACAGGCATGCGCCACCATGCCCAGCTAATTTTTTCTATTTTTGGTAGAGATGGGGTCTCGCTCTTGCTCAGGCTGTTCTCGAACTCCTGAGCTCAAACCATCAAAGATCCACCCACTTCGGCCTCCCAGAGTGCTAGGATTACAGGTGTGAGCCACTGCGTCTGGCCTTAGATTCCCCACTGAAGCATGTGAATGAGAGCAGCTTGCTTTACTTCTTTCAAAAGTTTTCCCTTCTTGGTTGTTCCAAGGATTCATGAGTTAAACATTTGTTAACTACTTTGCATATCTGGCTGAAAGTACAGAGTCTTCTTTATTATTGTCAGATGGATGAAAGGTATTATACAAGTGCAACAAATTGTTTTCTTCCCAGGACAGACAGCATCATCATGCTTAATCCCCGGGAACCTCATGAGCCCTTCTCTTGCAAGGCCTCCTCATTGGCATAACCAGCCACAAAGTAAACTAAAAGATTCCTGCAAGAGGTTGTACTTTCTCCTTTTCCTCAGAATTTCTATCTGCCTAAGAGTGAGTGATAACTTCTTTTCTCTAGCTGAACTGACAGTCCTTACTTGGGCCTGCTACAGCAGGAGTCCTATGGCTAGAGAGAGGAAGACCCTTGGCAGTGAGCAAATTAAGAAAATTGAGTTTTTTTTTTTTGAGACAGAGTCTCACTTTATTGCCCAGGCTAGAGTGAGTGCCGTGGCATCAGCCTAGCTCACAGCAACCTCAATCTCCTGGGCTCAAGCGATCCTACTGCCTCAGCCTCCCGAGTAGCTGGGACTACAGGCATGTGCCACCACGCCCGGCTAATTTTTTCTATATATATTAGTTGGCCAATTAATTTCTTTTCTATTTATAGTAGAGATGGGGTCTCGCTCTTGCTCAGGCTGGTCTTGAACTCCTGAGCTCAAACGATCCGCCCACCTCGGCCTCCCAGAGAGCTAGGATTACAGGCTTGAGCCACCGCGCCCGGCCTGAAAATTGAGTTCTTGTTTTTGATCTAGCCTTGTCTACTCACGTGACTCTGGATGAGTCACTTCACCTCTCGAAACCTCATTTTCCTCACCCAAAATATGAGACAATGGAATAAGTAATTTTTACAATTCTTTCAAACTTTAAATTTCCTCTTAGCATGTCAAAATGCTGAAAAACCACTCTGAAAATTTGAGAATATCGTGTGTTACCACTTGGTAATATGTGGTGGTGTCAGTGGTGAAGGCAATGATAGTGATGATGGGCAATGGTGATTGTGATAGAGGTGCTGATGGTTGTTATGGTGATTGTAGTTATGGTGATTGTAGTGTTGGCAAAGGTGGTGTAGGTGGTGTTAGCAGTGATGGTGGTGAAGGAGATGGGGGTGGTGAGGGGGTGGTGAAGGAGATAGAGTATAGGTGATGTTGGTAGTGATAGTGGTGATGGTGGTGTAAACTTCACAGTGACTTTGAATAAAAACATGTATATTAATACATTTATCACAGAATCTGTTCATTTTTATGGTTCCCATAGTGCTTACTACACTGCCCTACCCATAGCAGGTGCGCATTAAATGTTTGATGAAAGAGTATCTGAGCTGGGCTTGGTAGTTCATGCTTGTAATCCCAGCACTTTGGGAGGTTGAAGCAGGAGGATCACTTGAGGCCAGGAGTTTGAGACCAATCTGGGCAACATAATGAGACCCTGTCTCTACAAAAAAGTTTAAAAATTAGCTGGGTGTGTTGGTGTGTACCTGTAGTCCTAGTTACTGGGGAGGCTAAAAGTGGGAGCATCACTTGAGCCCAGGAGTTCAAGGCTGCGGTGAGCTATGATTGTACCACTGTACTCTACCCTGGGCAAAAGAACGAGACTCCATCTCTAAAAGAAAAAGACAGAAAAAATTTAAAAAGAAAAAGAAAGAGTACCTGGCAGATAATTACAGATGCATGTAATATCAAAGGCAAAAGCTATCATTTTTTTGAAGATCTCAGGTTTATCATTTTTTTCTTTTTTTTTTTTTTGAGACAGAGTCTCACTCTGTTGCCTGGGCTAGAGTGCTGTGGCATCAGCCTAGCTCACAGCAGCCTCAAACTCCTGGGCTCAAGCAATTCTTCTGCCTCAGCCTCCCGAGTAGCTGGGACTACAGGCATGTGCCACCATGACCGGCTAATTTTATATATATATTTTTTTTAGTTGGCCAATTAATTTATTTCTATTTATAGTAGAGATGTGGTCTCGCTCTTGTTCAGGCTGGTCTTGAACTCCTGACCTTGAGCAATCTGCCCACCTCGGCCTCCCAGAGTGCTAGGATTACAGGCGTAAGCCACCTCGCCTGGCCAGATCTCAGGTTTAATTTCATGTAGTATGACAAGCTTTCTAAGAGAGCTGTGAAAATACTATCACTGAAATTACTTTAACTGATATCATACTTTCTAGGGAAGGATGAAAGCTTGTGTGTATTATACAGGCTTCATTTACCAAAGTAGTGCACAAAGGCCACTGAGATAAACCTATTCTAAAAGAGATCAAAATTTCATAGGAAGAAGTTTGGGACAATCTGAAAATTAAAACTAAAAAATATAAAAATAATTTTATCTTATATGTAACAAAATTTAAGTTCTTATAGAAACTTTAGTCTTCAACATGTACAATGATTGAATCAAGTATTCCTTTTTGGAGGGTACATCATTTTTCTAGAAAAAATTAATAACAGAACATTCTTCACTTAACATATAAAAATACTCAAAGGGTTTCAACAGTTTTCTCTAATGACTTTCTTGATTTTCTTAATCTTTGGCTTTTCAGATTAATTCTCCTAACATGTGATTATTCTTATTGATTGTTTTCTCTTTACGTTGTTAACTGTTCTACTGGATACACAAGATTGGAAATATTCTCTAAAAATAATTGATTTAATGAAATCTTTTATCTTTTGCAAGATTTACATTTTTTTGTTTGCGTAGTATGGATGGATATTTACAACTTCCAACAATCAGAGAGGCTCTCAGTATTAAGCCAGGATAGAGGTTTGAGTGGATGTTAGCGAAAATTTTTATCATAGGGCGATTTTGGCTTTCCTGTATCACAGGACATAGATAATATATAGATAACAAAGCTACCTTGTATTCACCTAGCTAGCATCAATTCAACATTATTGAAAATAACTTGCTGTTGCAGGTTATATTTTCCAAAGATGGCTGTAACAGTATTTCTCATCCCATGTGCTCATTTTGCCATGTGACCTACCTTGCCCCTCCTTGATCAAGAAATGGAATCTAGATCCCCTCCCCTTGAACCTGGGTGGACCTCTGTGACTTTTCTGCCAACAGAATGTGGAGAAGGGATGCTACGGGATTTCAAAGGCTAGATCATAAAGAGTGATAGATCTTCAGCCTGTTTCTTTCTCTTAGGACACTTCTCTCAGAACCCAGCCACTATATTGCAAAGAAGCCCAGGCCATATAGGGAGGTGTTGCAATCAGCAGACCCAACTAAGGTTTCAGACAACAGCCAGAATTAGTCACCAGACATGTGAATAAAGAAGCCTTTGAGAGGACTCCATTCTTAGCTACCATCTGAAACCAACTGCCTGAGAGCGCATGACAGAGAACTGCCTAACTGAGCTCAATCAACCCCCAGGACCATGAGAGATAATAAGAACAAATTATTTTTTATCCTTTTATATTACTGAGTTTGGAGTGGCTTGTTTTACAGCAGTAGATATCTGAAACACTTATTTTCATGACTTTTTAAATACTTCTAATGTAATAAGGCTCTGAAATGGTAACCCTGGAACAAGGATTCCATGGTTCCTGTGCGTAGGTATGCTGCTCAACCCTAAATACTCTCAGAGTGATGAGGAGAAGGCCAAGCAGTGGGTCTTCACTTCCTTGAACATCCAGGCATACCTATGAGACCTCTAAAAATGATATTAAGGTGACAGGAACCTGGTTAGTGCTATTATGATCTCTTGCCATCTAGAGAGACTCTAAAGAGGATGGGGCTGAACAGTCACAACTAGGCTGCTCTGACTCTAAAGCTAGCAGAGACCCTCAGGTGACGTCTACTGGCTTTTGCTACCATGATCCATTAGACTTTATTCTGTTCTTGGCCCCACTTTATTCCAAGTAGGGGGCCTAGTAAATATGAAGGCTCAGCACTGGAGAGAAGATCTACAGCAGGAAGAAAGGAGCCACAATTAAAATATCAGATAAGGGGCTGGGCACGGTGGCTCACGCCTGTAATCCTAGCACTCTGGGAGGCCGAGGCGGGCGGATTGCTCAAGGTCAGTAGTTCAAAACCAGCCTGAGCGAGACCCCATCTCTACTATAAAAATAGAAAGAAATTAATTGGCCAACCAATATATATATATATAAAAAAATTAGCCGGGCATGGTGGCGCATGCCTGTAGTCCCAGCTACTTGGGAGGCTGAGGCAGCAGGATTGCTCGAGCTCAGGAGTTTGAGGTTGCTGTAAGCTAGGCTGACGCCACGGCACTCACTCTAGCCTGGGCAACAAAGCGAGACTCTGTCTCAAAAAAA